>VWZV01010914.1:373943-414756 GCA_013397155.1 Irena cyanogastra | reverse complement strand
GGGGGGGGGCGGGCGGTGCCGGCCGGGCGGTGACGGCCCCGTGTTTCCGCAGCTCCTCCTGCCCGCCATGAGGAAGAAGGCGGCGGCGGCGGCGGCCGGAGGCGGCGGGGACGTGCTGCGGGAGCACTGGCTGGTGCGCGACATGTTCTCCTTCGAGAACGTGGGATTCACCCGCGACGTGGGCAACGTCAAGTTCCTGGTGTGCGCCGACTGCGAGGCGGGGCCCATCGGCTGGCACTGCCTCGACGACAAGGACAGCTTCTACGTGGCGCTGGAGCGCGTGGCCCACGAGTGACGCCGGCCCCGGGCTGGGAGCCGGGCCCGGCTGCCGGGAGCCCCCACAGCCCCGTGGCCGGGCAGCCCTGCGGACTGACCGCGGCTGGTCACCCCCGGGCCCGACTGACCACGGCCTGGCTGGCCGCAGCTTGCCTGCTCCCCGGTGTGACTGACCCACAGCTCAACTGGTCACCCTGTTTCCCAGATCCACAGGCTGAGCAGCGTCAGGAATTGCAGTCCTGGCACAGCCGAATCTTCACCTGCACCCACAGTGGAAGAGTGTTGGTGGTGGGAGGTCCCTGTACCCTGCAGGGACAGCTCATGACCCTGACATTTTTGCCACGTAGCCTGATCTGCCCCCGTGTGGCTGCTCTGCCACTTCCCTGGTGGCTGCTCCTGCTCCAGGGGGCTGAGGTGTCCCTCGTGCTGGCCCTGTGACACCATGTAAATGAGGGCACTGGGGCAGGGCAGCAGGAGGACAGGACTGCTGCACTGAGTCGTCGTGGCAGCTGAAACTGCCTGACCTGCAGCCAGAGCAGTTCCAGGGCTTAAGGCTGAATCTTTTGTTGATTTTCAGAAGGAATGTTCGCTGCCCCAAGCTCTAACATTTATGTTCTCCAAAACCTCGTCCCACCTGACAGCTGTGGCACCTGAAGTGAGTGTAAAGCATTCCAACTAACATGTGCAGTTCTATTAACTGAGAACTTGGGGACAGAACACAGGTAGAATGTGCAGACAGCATAAGCTGATAGAGCAGCAATCAGAGAAAATGGGCCAGACCATAGAGCCTTCAGGCAGCAAGAGTGAAGAGATTCCAGCCTGAAGAGCATCTGAATCATTAGACAGGCAGTGCTGAAGCATGTCAGAACATGTGTGTTAAACAGTGATGTCAGGAAGGAATTTTTCCTCTGTAAAAGCTGGTGGTAGGAGTAATCTGGGATATTGTGACCAGTTTTGGTTTCTGCCTTTTAAAAGCTGGGCAGAGAGCTAATTAAAAATGGAAGGAGGCTGCAGCAGCCGTGGTTCTCCCTGCATTTATCACTGCTGGTAATTGTGGCCCTGTTCATTCTCCATTGCTAAGCCCTGTACGAGTGCCAGAACAGCTCTCCAGGGATGCTTTGGGCTCCCTGGTGCTGTGCCTCACTATAGGGCATATCTCTGTGCTCTGCTCATAAGCACTTTGGTACTAACCCAGCTGTGAAGGCATAGCTGTCACCGTGCTGGGGTAATGGCCTTGTTTGTGCCACCAAACTCAAGGTGGGGTGTCGAAGTGCTGCCTCAAGGCTGTGGGAAGAACATTTCCCTTGCCCCTCTAATGAAACAACTTTGCTGGCAGGGCTCTGTAAGGCAGGCACAGCCTCAGATGAGTCTCCCAGAAGAGACATCCTGACAGCAGGAGGGGCAGAAACATGTCCCTTGTTCCTGCAGTGCTGGAGCACCTGCACTTCCAAGATTTGGAGACACTGCCTTAATGTTGGCCTGCATTGGGGCTGCTCTGTCAGGAACCTCTGCTGTGGGGAGTCAGGATTTATTAGGGGAGGGAGAGAGGCAGAACTGTGGTCTAGGGGCTGAGAGCCTTGCTGGAGCAGGAGACAAATCCTGTGCTCTGTTCTTGCTAAATGTGTCAGATGGACATTTGCCATGGAAACCGCTTCTTCCCTCCTGCCCTTCCTGCCTCTTAGCCCTAAACCCAAGGTCTGCACAGGTTCATCAAGCAGATGTGCCTCAAAGGACAAGAGAGCTTCACTTGGGTTCTGCACAGGCATGGCAAAATGGTAGGATCACATCACTAATTTCACACTTTCATTTGGATTGTTGTCTCTTAGGATATGTGTTCTGACCTGTAATACCCCAGTTACAGTCCATGTTACTTAAATATGCTGCACTGCACAAGCTTCATTTGAAGGAGCCGCTGTGCAGAACAGACTGTGGAAATCAGCTTGACTAACGCTGAGTAAATGACCTCCAGAAAATGGTACATGTGGATTCCTGAGCAGTGGGTGGCACTGGGATGGGGCTGGGGGTGATGGCAGCTTTCCCAGTCAGTAGAACACCCCTGGGGAGATGGGAGAGCTCAGGTCAAGGGCCTTCACGTAGGGGTGGCAGCAGCTGAAATCCACCTCAGTGCAGCGCTCAGAGTGCTGGGAGCTCCTGCTCCTCTTCGGTGGGAGAGGGGAGCTGAGTCCTCCACGGATCCAGGTGCTTTCTGCTGGCTCTTGAATAGGATCACATAGACTTGAAATGCTAAGAAGAAATGAACAGTGTGATGGAAATTCTTAGGAAGAAGCTTTTGTACCATGAGATCTTGGGCGTCATTCAGCCTCAGGTAGAGACTTGGGTTCCTGCAGCTTGGAGAGGCCATGAGAAACAGCCCTGCAGTGCAGGTGGCACAGGCAGAGACCTGGGGGAAGGTGATGGGACAGCTGTGCAGTCCAGCTCTCAGTTAGCACCTGGGCTAATTCATGTTTCCAGAGGTGACTGAGAATTTCAGGGGGGTGGGCAGGAGGTGGGGAAAGGCAGCATCACTATGTGGAATTTGAGCTCAGGCAGCTCCACTGTGCTGTCAGTGGAGCCTTGGGGGAGGATGTTCCAGTCAGCAGACATGGCCTGGGGGAAGAGCAGCTGCTGCTGCACTGGACACATCACCAGGTTTGGGATCTGCTGAAGCTGCACCATTCCTGTGTCAATGAGAGCTAATAAAAATTCACACAGACTCACAAATATTTTCACTTCTTTTTATCCAGCATGTTGAAAAACTTTTCCAGTTGCTTGCGGTAACTCCTAGAAAATAAGGGTAGACAGCCCTCAGGCATGGGAAGCATTTACATAGGACTTTGGCAAAGCTCATCTTGCAGCCCATCTTGCTCTATCAACACCAAGACAGTGCAAAACCCCTTATTTCTATGTGTAGGTCACTTTAAATTAATTTGAAAATGGATTCTTGAATTTAATGTCTGCATAGATTTGATTCCTGAGACCATCCTGTCTTAAGATGTAGCAGTGCCTCGAGAGGGAACAGTAACAAACCTGCGTCCTTTGCTCCAGCCAATCCCTCCAGCAAGGTTCAAGGGGGCAAATAATAACAATTTTGTCTAATTGCTTCCCGGTGTGGATTTAAGGCATGCCTGGTTTGTATGGGTCAGGTGTTTATATGCCATAAATGTGCTTAGGATGGTTAAAAGCAGACCTTGCTCCACTCTGCCTCTGGTATTGGCATGGGTTCACAGCCCAGAGCCGTGGTCTGGGTCTGGCTGACATTGGCACCTCCTGTAGCTTCACCTCTGCTCCCATTCCCACCCAAACCTCCCACTCGAGCAGCTGCTGAACTCTTTGTATGTTCAATTTGATAACTTAGGCTAAAGCTTCCTTTCTTGGCTGCTGGGTTGACACATGCAGCCTGTGAGATGCTCCAGGGGCAATGGCAGGATGAAGGCCATCCCTCCTTTTTGGCAGCTGCAGGCTGTGAGATCAGCTGAGCTGTCCTGGGGGACTGCCACAAGCCATGCCTTGCATGGAGGTCACAATCAAACCCTTCCTTCCCTAAATGAGTTACATTTCACTGAATCAGGTAAGTGGTGCATGGAGCAGGGGCTGGGATTCAAGGCTCCCTCTTCCCCAGGCTCTGCAAGTCAGCAAAAGGCCTGGGTGCCTGGGCCTGCCAAGACCTGAGGTCTCTCTTTGGTTCCTCACCTCTTACTGAGGGAATCTTCAGCAGGTCAGTGATGGACTTTGAAGCAGTGGCTTGGAGAACTTTGCTGTTTGCTTCCCTGCTGTGTCCTAGGGCTCTCCCATCCAGCTAAGTCCTCACGGAGGAACCCAGCAGGGATGAAAGTGAGATCACTGCAGCATTGCACAGTGTGTCTGTGGGACCTGCTGCCTGCAGGTGTGGAGGGGAATGGCTCAGCAGAGTTCAGAGAAGAGCTGTGGTTGATGAAAGCAGGGCCAGCTTGGCCAGGGAGGTAGTCGTGGTGTTCCCTGTCCTGCACAGCTCGCCTTGCTGCATTCTCTAAACCTCTGTGTGAGCAGGAGTTGCCCCATCAGCACAGGCAGTTCTGCAGGGAGGTGTTTGGGGAAACAGGGATTTCTGAAATGTGTTATTTCCCTGAAGGTCATTTTACATATCTGACGTTACACTCCCTGGCAGGAACATAAGTAGGAGGAAAGGAAACAATTGAGATGAAATAGCTTCAGGGTCCTTGGACAACTGGTGCAGGAAAAGCATCCCTGCCTCCCACAGAGTCAGGTTAATACAGGCCAAACTCCAGAATCAAAGAAACACTAAACCACCAAGTATTTTGCCAAAAACCCACAAAGTATTTTGAAGCTGGTTGGGGACACTAAAGGAAACCACAGCAGATGAGTGGAACTGGCTGTAAAAATGCAGAGAGAACACAAGGGCTTTTATCAAAGCCAGCTTTGTTCTCTTTCAACCAACACTTTTATGCATTTCAGCATAAATACTTGAGTGCTGAGTTGTGAGGCAGCCAGGTCCCTCCGGTGCAGCTTTGGTATGAGCAAAGCTGGGGCCCTCAGTGATGGAGAAGGGGGAGATGGCAGCCCAGCAATCCAGGTGAGAGGTACTGGCCTGTGGGGCTGAATGGGGGAGAGAAGCCAGTTTTCACAGGAATGTGCTTTGGAGTGAGTCCCCCAGCACCTGAAAATGACCCAGTCTTACACGAAGTGAAAATCGAGTGCTTGGCTCCCTTCGTGGCCTCCCTCAACCCCTGAGGAAGAGTGAGCAGGTTCCAGGGTTGCTGAGATAATACTTCCATCTTCTGAGAGGGGGAAGGAGCTCTGGAAAAAATGTTTCTTGCATCTTTCCTAAAACAGAATTGAGTGTGGCACATTCCATCTCACTGGTTGCTGCAGTTTGGCTTTTGAAGTGCTGCACATCGAACTCTGGGAGAGCTGCAGGGGTGGGAGCACCTGGGGGGAGGATTTGTCCCTTGAGTGTCCCAGGGCCATTGTCTGGGGGCTTAAGACATGAACTAGTCAGATATAGCTTCTGCCTGGAGAAAACCGTGCCAAGGAGGGAAGGGCATCTGCCTCTCAGCCATATGGGCTGAGCTGGACGGGACAGCCCGGGGCAGGTTTGGAGCCCAGAAATGCAGCTGGACCTGGCAGTGGGGCATGTGCTGCCACAGCAGCCGTGCAGCCGGCCAAAGCAGAGAGCCAGAGCCGTGTGTTTCCAGCAACCCCGGCTGTGTGTGGCCGGACAGGGTAGAGCTGCCGGCGGGATCTGTCCTTCACAAGTCTTTCAGGGTAATTTGTGTGTTGACGGGATCCGAGTGTCCCTGGGGCGTGAGGCTGCGCTGGGAGGATTCCCTCGTGGACGTGTTTGTCCCCGCCTCTCCTCACTGGGAAAGCAGCAGGGAGTGTGTGTATGCTCAGCTGGGCTTCTGCTCTCCCTTTCATGTTCCTTATCTTCCAGGGGGCTCTGAATTCCCTGGGGGAAGGCAGACAGTTGCTGTAATCGCTGTGCGTGCAGAGGCAGAGCGCTCGTCTGCTTGCTTCCGGGAGTACCCTGTGCCATTGTTCCAGCCCAGATGGAAGAGATGCCCTGAGAGCAAGGGAAAATGAGCAAAGCTGTGTCAGCACAGGTATCCTTCCCCTCCTCAAGCAGCTGGCTCTGCACGCTGCCTGGAATGCTGTGAACAGCCGACTCTTTCCATGGCAAACATCCAGACCACGGCTCATTGCAGAATCGCTGGTTAATTTGGAATATCTGGCTGTGGAACATGAGGATGTGGCTTCAAGAACTTGTTGTCTTGTGCTTTCCTGTTCTCTTGGAGGACTTGGTTCTCTCTGCCAGACCATGGCAGGTCCAAGGGCCTGGCACCAAAAAAGGCCAGGACTCAGCAAATAGAACCCAACTGCCAAAGAAAAAGGGTGCTTGGAGAAAGGAGCAGCTTCAGGCTCCGGAGGGAGGGATCTCCCTTGATGAGAAATACTGATGTGCGAGGGCTGTAGCTATGCATCAGCAGCAGCCTGAGGGCTCTGTGCCCTTGTCAACTCAATCCCTGCTGCAGCACAGGTGTCCCAGCCTGGCTCTGGTGCCAGCCCTCCACAGGCCCTCATGATGCCAGCACAGCTCAGGGGGGATCTGGTTCCGTCCCTTTCCTCAAGGCCCCTGCTAGGATATGGGAATTTCTGTTGGAAACTCAGTATGCTGGCACCAAAAGGGAATGTCTTGTGTGTAGCTGGATGGTACTTGAGACTCAGCTCCTGATTTTGGGAGAGGTGATGCCAGCCACAGTGCCCAGTGCTGCACATACTCAGGGCAGCACAACATAAAGTACAGTTTACTGGGACCCTCTGGCTCACTCCTTGGCACCCCCTCCCCACTTTCACAGACAAACTACTTTGTGCTGCTCACCCAGCTAAACTGATGAGAAATTGGTCTTGACACAGAGGTCAGTGAAAAGAGGCTGTTGCCATGTGCAGCTGCACCACAAGGCCAGTGCAGAACTGGGTGCGCTGGTTGTAGTGCAGCGCACCTGCAAAGCACCTCTGCCTTGTCCATGCATTCCTCTGCAGCTCACTGGACCACCTGGAGCCCTCCAGCCAAGTCAGAGCCTACAGTGCTTCAGCTCCTCGGGGCTAATGGGAATATGAATGCTCAGCTATGTCCTGGTGCCCTGCTCTAATCCATTGGTGTCACCATGAATTCCCAGAGAGCCTCAAATCTGAGACAGTACACTGAGAAGTTTCTATTCCTATCTGCTTTACTGGTCAGCAATCCACAGGATTCTCAGTACAGCCATCTTGTGTGCGCTTTGGGTAGCAAGAACCAACTTAGATCTGACAAGTCCCCCAGCCTCTCCTGCCTGACCATCACAGATGGAGGAGTCTGGACTATGGATGTGTGGTGGTTTAACCCCAGCTGGCAGCTAAGCACCAACACAGCTCCTCGTTTCTCCCCCATGCTGTAATGGGAGGAGAAGTGGAAGGTGAAAGTGAGAAAACTGGTGGGTTGACACAAAGACAGTTAAATAATGAAAAATAATTTTTTAAAAATGTAAGGGGAGAAAACCAACAAAGAAGAAAATAGAAACCAAGAAAAACAAGTGATACAAGAAAGCAATTGCTCATCACCAACTGCCCTAAGCCTTGCCAGACCCCACCATCCCCTCACCCTCTGTTTCAGGGCTGAGCATGGCATCACATGGTCTGGGATATTCCTGTGGTCAGTGAGGGACAGCTGTCCTGGCTGTGTCCTCCCAGCTCCTTGTTCACCCCTGGCCCAACGCTGGTGGGTCAGGGCGAGGGGTAGAACAGCTCCTGACTCAGCAGGAGCTAAATCATCCCTGTGGGATCAGTGCTGTTTTGAGCACAGATCCCAAACAGCACCACAAGGTGCTGTGGAGAGCTGTAGCTCTGCCCCAGCCCAAACCTGTACAGGATGTGAGCTGTTTGCCACCCTCACTCACTGCACCGCCTCTGACAGGTTCCATGGTCAGAAGGACCACATGACACATTTGGACAGATGGGAATGTCCCAACTCTGGGAATAGCAATGGGTTGGTACCTGGTGCTGCTGCCTGACCAGCAGGGATGGGAAGCTGCACAGCAAGAGAGATCTGGCTTAATGAGTGATTTTGGTTACCCACATGAAAAGAATCACAAAATGGTTTGGGTCAGAAAGGACCTTAAAGCTCACCTTGTTTCCACCCCCTGCCATGGGCAGGGACACCTTCCACTATCCCATGCTGCTCCAAGCCCCATCCAGCCTGGCCTTGGACACTTCCAGGGATGGGACAGTCACAGTTTCTCTGGGCACCCTGGGCCAGGGCCTTCCCACCTTCACAGGAAGGAATTTCTCCCCAGTATCTCACCCATCCCTGCTCTCTGCCAGTGGGAAGCCATTCTCACTTGTCCTGTCCCTCCAGCCCTTGTCCAAAGTCCCTCTCCAGCTCTCCTGGAGCCCCTTTAGGCACTGGAAGGAGCTCGAAGGTCTCCCTGGAGCCTTCTCTTCTCCAGGTGAACACTCCCCAATAAAAGCCAATTAGTTGCCCTAAAAGAGAGACCAATTCCTCCAGCAGGGCAAGACAAGACATGATTTCAGTATCTAAACCAAAAGTTAGTGTGGAGAAGACAAAATTTGTAGGCTAGGGACAGTTTGCTCCCAGGTAACAAACTGAACCTGGTACAGGTTCAGGTACCAAAGTCTGGCATTATTTGAGACAGGGGCACTATCCAGCACAGACACAGCACCCCAATACAGAGAGGCCACGGCCCAATCGTTGGGCTTTGAATTCTAAATTTAAAAAAACTGTACTTGCTAGAGAAGCTTCTTTCAGCTTTGACAAATGGCAGGTGGAGGTTTGGTACAGCAGAGCAGCAGGGAAAGGCAGGAAAGCAGCACTGAAAGAGTCGGGGCTGAGGCAATATTTAAAGTGAGCAGGGATGGGAGCAGCCCCTGCAATGTGGGCTTGCAGAGAACAAAAAATTAGGGCAGGTAGTGAAGTCCAGGCTTGCAGGAGCAGGATTAAAACAGCTGGATGAACAAATAATCTAAGATTTAAAAGCAGAGAATGTATTTAAGGTCATTAAACCAGGCTCTTATTTAAGGATTACCTCCAAGAAGCCAGGTTAATAGCATGATGAGGTTACAAAGTCAAGTGATCAAGGGAGAGAATGCTGATATTAATCTTGCTCATGAAATGTTAATCTGTGGGCAGACACTGCTGCAAGTGCTCCGACTGTCACGGAAGGAACCTCACAAAACAAAAACAGAGCCCAGCCCTTTGGCGTTCCACTCTGGCAACTCAGGCACATCCTGCCACTTAATTGGACACTCCCTGTGGGGGCAGGATCAGGTGTCAAGAGAGTTTAACCATATAATTAGAGATACGCCTACTGCACACGTTCGGGGTTCTGAAGCCTTTCCCTTGTACAAACCACTCTGGCTATGCCTTCTGCCATGTAGTTTCCGTATTTAAGGATTCCCAGCCCATCTGGATCAGGACTGTTTACAACAGGAATGAATTCAGTGCTGTCTAGTTATGAATAGTTTTCAGCCTTAAATTAAAGACATATCTTGGCACCCAGCAAACATTCCCAAAACCCTTATGGAGAATCCACGTCCTCCCATCAAGGTTTGGCCTGAGGTCAGTGGATTAAGCATTCTCCCCGAATTGTTGCTCTGTTTGTTGCAATGCAGCACTTGAGATAAAATGTGCAGGTCTGTGTGATGAGATAGAAGGTTGTTGTGGTTTAGAAATTATAGTCCTGAATTCAGTGTCTCCACCAAGACTCCCCCAAACCAGACGCCTCTCATTGCCCCCCTTCCCCTCCACCTTCCTGCTCTGGGGAGGGGATTGAGAATTGGAGGCCCAAAAGGTGCATATCATGTGTTGAGATAAGAACAATTTACTGGAATCAGCAATGAGTTAAGGAAACGACCAGTAATAGCAACAATATTAACAACAAAAGGCATAAGGCATTATTTATTTTCATGGAAAACCACAATACCCAACAGCTCTTCCCGACCACACCAGCTTTCCCCCATGAAAAGGGAATGTCATTCTTCCCCAGGAGGGGAGAGTCCCTCACTTCCACCTTCCCACCCTGGCAGTGAAGTGCATGGTATGGAATAACAACCTGGACCTGCCCACATGGCTCCAGGCTCTGCCCCTCATGGCTGCTGTGAAAAAAATTCATCCTGTCCTGGTTGAAACCAGGACAAATGTGCAGGTCTGTGTGTGGAGATGAACATCCTGCTCTGCAGCCAAAGCCCAGTGATGTGCACTGGGCTGTTGCTACTGTCTGGTGCATCCCAGGTAGCTGAGAGCACTCCCACCTGCACATCCCTCTCCTTCCCAGGGCCCTGCCCACACCACCCTGAGGCACACCAGAGGATCTGCCCCCACTCACCTGGGTTATGCAGTTCTCCTCACCAGCAAGGGAAATCCATGTTAAGGAACTGGCTGCTGGAGCGTGCTCCTTCCTGCTGCTGGAGCATGACACATCCCTTCACCAGCTCCCATCTGATGTCCAGGACCAGCTCCAGATCCTGCCATATAAAATTTAAAATAATTAATAAAATCAAATATATTAGAGACAGAAAGGGTCTTTCAGAGCCAGGGAATAAAACCTGTCACTGAGAAGTAGGGCTCCCCCACTGCTGAGGTACCTCCTGATCCAGCCTGCGATGGGCTGCTGTAAAGCTGGTGGTCCTGGGATACAGCTTACACCAGGGCAGGAAAACTCCTGTGTAGGAATTGTCCAGACAGGCATCTGGGCTGGGTTCTTTGGCCTACACAAAGGAGGCACTTGGAAGGGAGTGTCTCTCTCTGCTGATACAGTCAGAGGGGCCCTACACTTCTGCAAGGAGCCAGGTCTAAAAGCAAGGTGAGTACACAGGACTGAGGATGGATGTGTGAAACAGAATGGATTTGCACTTGGAGAGGAGGAGATGAACCTGAGCTCTGAAACAATGGAGCTGTGGTGAAGCATTGTCCCCTGAGTGGTGCAATTTGATGGCTTCACTCCCAGCGTACACATGCCCTCAGCAATCCTTACACCCCGATGGGTGTCCTGTGAGTTAGGGATGAGAAGGAGCTGGTACCTCAGTCAGTACCTGGCTGAAATGCCAGCAGCAAGCTGCCCTTGTCTGTCTGAGTGCTGGGAAATGTGCATGGAAATCCCAGGTCATCCCAGGTGCTTAGAGCAGGCAGGCATGGGGAATTCAGTGATAGAAGTGAATGTGCACACATTATTTATCCAATTCTTCTGAGAAAGAATAGAAAGCAAGAGCTGCAGAGTTGTACATTCAAAGAAGTTTCATCCAAGCTGCTGGAGAAGCCCCAGGCCCACAGTACAGCCACAGAGACAGTATCACAGATACACAACTAGTCCAAAATTTTTGGAAGGTGTCATATTCACTGAACACATGGGTTGCAGCCAAAGTCTGTGCCTGGGGCCATGATAGCATTACCAGGCACAGGGAAATCCTGGAGAAAAAATATCTGCTGCTCACAGAACTGGTCTCCAGCAGAAAAAAGGAATGTGTTCAAGAAACCCTGATAGCCCCTTGGACTTGACATGACTGTTTAGTCAAACTAAATCAAAAGCATTTCAGGTCCCAAGGAATGGTTTTTGAGTGTGCAGCAGCACCAGCTTCTATAGGACTGGGGGACTTCTTGATAGTGCAGCAGCTGTGGGAGGGCACACTGAGGGAAACTGAGGTACACTCAGCTCCAAGTGCCAAACGTGTGGAATTGCTGTCGTGATGTTCTTTTCACAGAATCACAGAGTCATTGAGGTTGGAAAAGACCTCAAAGACCATCAAGTCAAAGTTGTGACCAACCCCACCTTGTTAACCAGCCCATAGCACTGAGTGCCATGTCCAGTCCTTCCTTGAACATTTCCAGGGATGAAGACTCCGAACCTCCCTGGGAAGCCCCTTAGGGTGTTTAATCACCCTGTCAGAGAGGAAAATTCTTCCTGATGTCCAGCCTGAACTGCCCTTGATGCCACATGAGACACCAAACACAGTTTGGGGTGTAGGGCTGAGGCAATGCCAGCATAGGTTGCAGGTGCCCAAGTCAGAGCAGGTACTGAATAAAGGAATTAAACATGTCAAAGCCTCAGCTGAAACTGGACCAGGGCACCCTTTACCACCACAGCCCAGCTCACTCTCTGATTTCATCAGCTAAGCCAAAAAGAATGCTCACTGCACTGAGAGTGATAACATCTGAGTTTTCTGCTTTGGCAAGGGGTCTGACCCATCTCATGTTGTGGTGCTGCAATGTTTCTAACAGAGAGTGAAACCCTCTGAGTGTGTGACTACCACTGGCAGTCCAGGCCCCACTACACAACTGCACTGGCAGAGTGGAAGGACAGTTGGAGCAGTGTGAGTGTTATTTCAGGTCAGAGCATTCGAAAAGCATAAATCAAATCTTTAAAGTCTTATAACTAGTTTAAAAATAATGATTTTTTTTTAATCAGTGTGGGCACTTATTTTCCATACATTGTACAGTTTAGATTAAACTTTGCTCATAAGTTGAAGATTTCCTTAGTAATTTGGAACAACAGAACCAAATGTATTGCTTTGAATGAGCAGATGAAATTCCCACAGTGTACCTGGTGTCTAAAATGGGAGGCTTTGAGAAGGGAAAATGAAATATTTGTAATACATTAGCAACAAATGGAAGAATTAAATCTAATTTGACCTATTTTATCTTTTAACCTACAGGAAAAGTATTCCCAAATCCAGGCTTGCAAAGGTCCACTAGACATGTAGTGCTGGTATTTTATTTCCAACTGAGAAAAGCACAACAGATGATTAAAAAAAAAAAAAAAAGAAAAAAAAAAGAACATCTAACTGGGTTTTTTTCTTAAATAAAAAAAAAGAACAAAAGAAATTAAAATATTGTAACTATTTTTCTATTTCTTCTTCCAATAGCTCATGACCACTGCAGGTGGGATTCCTCCTATCTGATCATGAACATCTACAGCTCTAAAGGTTTTCAGGGGCAGAGAGTGACAGGACTAGGCAGGGGATGGTTTTAAACTAAAAGATAAGAGATTTAGACTAGGTGTTGGGAAGAAATTCTGCCCTGTGAGGGTGGTGAGACCCTGGCCCAGGTTGCCCAGAGAAGCTGTGGCTGCCCCATCCCTGGAAGTGTCCGAGGCCAGGCTGGATGAGGTTTGGAGCAGCCTGGGATAGTGAAGGTGTCCTTGCCCATGGCAGGGGGTGGAATGAGATGAGTTTTAAGGCCCCTTCCAACCCAAGCTGTTCCATAGTTCTGGCATTTCAGTTCTTCCTGTCTCAGACAACCAGGGCTATCCTGGTCTTCTTTATCAAACATCTTCACTAAGGAGATGGCCACAGCTAATGGCACTTTGCAGATAAGGGCATGCCTCAGTAAAGTTAGGCCAAGCAATTAGGATAAAACAAATTAGAAAAAAGACCAGGAAGAGAAGTTCTTTCAGTCTCTTGGAGCACAGGTTGGGGGTTATTAGAAGTTTAATATTGACTGGATTCTTTAAATATATACCAGCTTGAAAGCACTAAGCAAAGAATTTGGGCTTGCTGAGTATCAAAACATGAAAGAGAAGACTTATCTTTAAAAAAACTATTGCACACCTTGGTGTATGTTTTCCCTTGGTGTCCATCACCCAGCTCACAGGTACTCATTTGTGTGATCACTCTCCACTCTGGTGTGGGGATGGCTATGATGTCTTGAGAGGCTACCTAGAACAGAAGCTAGACAGTGTTAAAGGAATAAAGTAGGTATTTATTAAAAAGGCCTTCAAAGGATACACCTTGGGCTGAGGCTACACCCAAGATGGATGATGAGTCATGAGTTTTCACACTTTTATAAGTTTTGGTCCGTTTCCATATTGGGGTTAATTGTCCAATTCCAGCTCCAGGTGATGCAGTCCCATCCTCCCAGTTTGCTCCCCTCAATTCGGTGCTGTTTTCACTTTTTGGGCCCAAGATGCAATTGTGTCCTTGGTTGTCAGGCTGGAAAAGGTTTGTTTTGTCTGACTAAACTGTGAAGAGAACTTGCTAACACTTTATATGAAATTTAGAGTTATATACTAATGCAGTACAGAATCTGGAAAATATGAAAGCTAAAATTTAAGGCATCAGCTAAATTCCCTAAACATGGTTTAGTGCTTTCTTATAGCCCACCTGTTTTTCAGTCACACATTACACTTGGCATCATTCTTTGAGAAACAATTGTATCAATGTTATTTGTGGGGTTTTTCCCTTCTTCTGTCTCTGACCCTCTCTCGATCCCCTGATCCTTGCTTTCTGGAGTGCTTTTGCCCTTCTTTTCTTTCAGGGTACACCCACAGAGGTTTCATTCCACACCTTGGGCTCAAATGATCACAATGGTGTTGATAACAGCAGGAACAGCATCCTCAGCAGGTGTCAGTTCCCTGCCCTGGGGATCAGTTGGAGTGAGGGAGGGGGTTCATCCCTTCCCTCCACGTACAGATCCAGCCTGGCACAATTCCACCACATTCCTGTTAAAAGTACCACTTTTATCCAGGCTCCTTGCAGGGCTGGAGATCTATACAGGAAGAGGAAAAATCACCTACTTTGTTATTGTTCAAAATTGTTTCACGTCCCTCTCCTGCTGCAAAAAGCTCAGTGCAGGAAGGAGGAATTTCCTGAAACCAATGAGGTGCTGAGGCCCTGAAGGATGGATGGAACTCCAGGTATCAAATACCAGACCTTACACACAGCAGCTGCTTTTACCCAGGGAGTGAGTTTGGCAATTGCAGGAATATTTCTGTTACTATAACCCTTAGGACATACCACAGGGTTTTTATGCTTCCCACTTAATATCCAATTTCAGCTGGGGCATTTAAACTCTAGGTCTACTGATTCCAGTAGAATCTATATGGCTCTCCAGATCTGGCCCTTTAGCTTTGAGTCCTTCCCATTTTGTGACTCTTCATCCAAGTAGTGGCACTTGGCACAGGCACTGCTGTCCCTGGTGACGGCAGTGGAGCTGCCTCCAGCCTCCTGGGAGAGAGGTTTGTCCACACCCCACTCTTTCAGCCCAGAGACAGCACTCAGAGCCCGCCTGGGGGACTGGGACCTCTGGATGCCCACCAGGCAGATGTGGGGCGCTCAGGCTGTCTCCCAGCAGATCCCGGGCCCATGCCTTGGCCCCAGCTTTGCCTGGGTGTTTCACTGGCGGCTTTCCCCGGGCTCAGTGCGCGTGGCCGGGTCAGGGAGAGCTCTCACTCAGGACACCCGTGAGTGGGAGGCCACGAGCGGCCCCCCGTCCCTCATGGCTCCTTCCCAGGCCAGCAGTCGTTGACTCTGGGCTCCTCAGGCTGAGCTCGGAGGCCTTGGCCAACACTCGGGGATGGAGAGTGCTGAGCCCCCTCCTCTTCAGCCGTTGGCTCCGGACAGAGCGATCCCGGCCTGAAGCGGAGCCTGAGGAGGAAGATGCCCGCCTTCGTTGGCGGGAAGACTAAACCACGCCCCCTCCCCGCCCCTTGTTACGAATCAGCCAATAGTTCGCGCAGCGTGTTGACAGACATTTATATTATCCAATGGACCACAGCTGAGCGCATGCCACCCCAATGAGCACAGCGCAGGGAGCCGAGCGCCCCGCCCCCCACTTTTTATAAGGTGAGTCCGGAAAGAGCTGCCGCTGTTGCGGTGCTGCCCAGACACGTTGCGCGTCTGTCCCGGCGCTCCTGAGCCATGGTGAGTGGGGCGAGGGCCCGGCGGGGCATGGTAGCCCGGCGCCGCTCTGCGAGCTGCAGCGATAAGCGGGGGGACGGGATGGACGGCGGGACGCCCCCGCTGGGCCGTGGTGGGCAGTGGGTCTCGCTGCCCCGAGCCGCGTTTCGTCCTGCGCCCTGTCGCTCCCGCCGTCTCGTCCCAAAATGGTGGCGGCCTCGTCGAGAACATGGCGGCCCACGGGACCCTCAGCCCCGGCCGGCTCAAGGGCTGCAGCTCCGTCCCGGGCACCGTCAGGGCCGGGAGCCATCTGTCCGTGCGGGCCCCGGGACGCCCTGCCCGCACAGCGCGGGAGAGCCGCCGGTTCCCGCTGCGTGTAAAGCCGGGGCACCTCCGCGCGGCGTGCGCGACCCGCAGGGCCGGAGGGAGGAGCCCGGCCCCCTGCCCTGGGTGTTGCCGCGGTGCCGCTGCCCCGGGGCTGTCCGTGGTATGAGCGGGTGGGAGCGCCGGGGTTGAGCTGATGGGGAGAGTTCCTGAAGGACTTAGTGAGATTGGCTGACCTGGTAAATTGAGTCACCTTGAAGGGTAGTCTGAAAGGTGTGACAGGGCTGGGATGTCTCACAAGACAGGGTTCAGGTGCTGAGCTGGGCAGCACAACTGGAGTCTGGGATGGGCATGCGGATCTTCCCCGTGGGGGGTGTTATCTTCTTACGTCTCTGAAAAGAGATTGTCAGAAGGTTACATGGATTTATAAATGTAGCAAGACTGCTACTGATGGCTTGTGAGTGTGTGGGAAATACTTGTTGAGCTGAATATTGTGAGTATTCGTGGGATGTGTTGAGGTCTTAGCTCTTACCCTTCCCTTGGGGGCTGTTTATTGTCACGGTTTTCAAGTAAAGTCAAATCAAGAGTAAGAACACAGCCCCTGGTCTCTGCAAAGGATGCAGGTTCCCTGGAGTTCCATCCCAGGCAAACAGTGTCCCTCCATATGGTCGGCTGATAAGTTTGGTCTGAGCTGGGACAACCATTCTCAGGAAGCTTGGCTTTCCGTCAGCCTCACGCAGATAGAGCTGGACCTCGAGCACCGTGCTGGGGAGTGCAGAGGACCTAGAGCCTGATCCAGCAGTGAGTGCAGCAAGGGGCTGAGTCTGCAACTGCTGGAAGGGCAGTGACAGGACAGGCCAGTGCCGTTCAGCTGGAGCACATCCTGTAGGGAAAGGAAACAGAGACTGGGCTGGAGAAATTCTGCCTGAAACTTTGTGTGCTTGCAAATAATGTATATAAGTGTGGGGAATGCATTTTATGTTAGTTAAGTAAGAAGATTCTGTAGTGGCTTGAATACAGCATTTACCAGCGCTGTCTGTATGCATTTAATCCTTATTCTGGAGCTCTCATGAGAGGCCCTGAGCTATAATGAGTGTGACAGTTCTCTTGCCTGTCATTCCAACTTGGAGCTGGTGCTTTCGGAATAAAATTTGAGCCTTGTTCTTTAGTATTCTTGGTGCTCTGAAAAGGCCATGCAGCACAAAATGGGCAGAAAATTTGTTAGTGTCTGACAAAGATTTGTGTTTCATTGAATAGCCACATACTACTTAAAAATCCTTAGTAGAGTTGTAGGAAAGCAGTTGAAAGAACTCTCAAAGCAGGACTCACAGCCTACCAGGCCAGGCATTGTGACTGACCTCATCTAGCCAAGTTTTGAAAACCTCCAAGGATGGAGATCTCCTCCCACTTCTCTAGTGACCTGTTCCAGGGCCACACCATTCCACTGGGGAGGCTTTTCCTGACACAAACCTGAGCCTTGCAGCAACCTCTGAGAATCTGACCTGGAGCCATGTGCAGAGCAGAGAGAAGCCTTCTGCTGTGCTGGCCACGTGTCTCCTTTTGTTCCCTGGCACATGGTTTGTCCTACTGAGGACAAGAGCACCCTGTGGGACATTCAGGCTGGTTTCTGTGGGAGCCTCCAGGATCTTTGCAGCAGGGCTCCCTCTCAGTTATTGCTGTTTATACTGGTGCAGGGAGTCACTGCCCAATGTGCTGGACTTTGTATTTTGTCCGAGTAAACATACCATGGTTTAATGTGGTACTTTAGCACCTGGTCTGTGGCTGTGTTGCCAAGCTGTACATTCAGAGTTGGAAGGGAGCCATGAGGGCCATTGAGTCCAGCTCCTGGCCCTGCACAGGACACCTCCAAGAATCCCACTCATTGCCTGAGTGTTGAGTTCTGTCAGTCCTGGGGTTGTGACCACTGCCCTGGGGAGCCTGTTCCACTGATCAACCTCTCGGGGAAGGATGTTTTCCTCATATCCAGGCAAACCTCCCCTGATGCAGATTCCATTGAGTTCTGTCACTGGTCACCAGACATCCCTCTGCCTCCTCTCATGAGGAAGCTCCAGACCATGATCAAGTCTCCCCTCTTCTCCTGGCTAAACAAGCCAATGGCCTCAGCTGCTCCACGTACCCTTCTTCTTTACACCCTCCATCTCTGTGGTGTGGTGTAGTCCTTGCACACCCTTTCAGTGACCTTTCCCGGCTGTTTAGGAGTTTCTCTAGCAAGGCTTAGGTCACTGGAAGGACCTCAGTCAAGTGAGGATCCAGGCTGACGTGGTGGTCTGTGTTGTTCTCCTGTCCCTGCAGAAAAGTTTCAGGCTGTCCTGCTCTCCTGAAGGGATGCTCCCTGAATTGTTGCCATGGTCTGGTCTCTGTGGCACTGCAGTCAGTTTTCATGTCACCTCTTTCACACTGTGTGGGTTGGCTGTGTGTTCTCTGCCATGGCAGCACTGGACAAGCTCAGTGCTTCAGCCTGGGGAGTGATGGTGTAATGGCTTTGGAGAGGAGGAGTGTGACAGCAGCTCTGAGTAACTGCTTGCAGAGAGCTGGACATCTGAATATACAGCTTGGATGGATGGGAGCTTAAAAACAGTTCAGCTGTACAGTGCTGTGCTTGAGAACAAGTGAGGTGGTTTTTTTTTTGACAAATACAAATTTTAATTTCATGGGATTCCCAATGAGTTTGAAAGAACTGTGCTCTTGCTTTTCTGTATTAGCTATGGATGTGGACTAAGCAGTTCCAGGTAATAGAATCACAGAATGGTTTGTGTTGGAGAAGACCTTAAAGACCATTCAGTTTTATCTCTTCCACTAGCCCAGGTTGTTTCAAGCCCCATCCAACCTGGTCTTGGACAGTTCCAGAGAAGGGGCAGCCACAGCTTCTCTGGACAACCTGTGCCAGGGCCTCAGCACCCTCACAGGGAAGAATTTCATCCTAATGTCTAATCTAACCCTATCATCCTTAAGTTTAAGGTCGTTTCCATTTGTCCAAAGTACCTCTCCAGCTCTCCTGGAGCCTCTTTAGGCACTGGAAGGGGCTCTAAAGTCTCCCTGGAACCTTCTCTTCTCCAGGCTGAACATCCCCAGCTCTCCCAGCCTGGCTCCAGAGCAGAGGGGCTCCAGGCCTTGGAGCAGCTCTGTGGCCTCCTCTGGGATTGCTCCAGCACCTCCGCATCCTCCCTGTGCTGGAACCCCAGGGCTGGAGGCAGCTCTGCAGGTGGGGTCTCACCTGAGCGGGGCTCAGGGCCAGAATCCCGCCCTGCCCTGCCGCCCACACTGGGGGGATCAGCCCAGCACACGGGGGGTTCTGGGCTGCCAGAGCACATGGCTGGGGCACATTGAGCTTCTCATCCACCAACACCCCCATGTCCTTCTCCCCAGCGCTGCTCTCTGCCCATTCTCTGCCTGGCCTGTACTTGTGCCTGAAAGTACTCCTGCTTATCCTGGAATTCCAGGGGACCAAATTGTTCTATCCAGTCATAGGGTCTGAACATAGTTTTGGGTAACAGTCACATTAAACTGAAGTCTATGTAGGCTCTTCTAGAATGTGCTTTATTGACATTCAAAACTGTATGTTGAATATAAAATGCCCCAGATGGACCAGGAGATGTTTGGAAATGTTTCTATTATTTATTATTATTATTTCTATTATTATGATTTGGCTTTTACCATTTGAAGTCCTGTGCTGCAATATTAAAGAAACTGGGTTTATGCACTGGACCTAAAAGAGAACTTGGGACTCTGTAAATGGGTAAGAACAGATAATTTTGCTGCCATTAACTATTTTCTACATGGCTTTCCTGAGGAAGTTTTATCTGGTGTTGCGGAGTTCAGTACCTTGTGTACAGCAGTGTGGTTTGAGGCCTGATGGGTCTGTATTTATGGAGGATTATGAAGGGGTTTGTTAGGCAAAGCCTCTCCTACTGATTGACAAAGTTTCCTCAAGGGATCCGGAGAATTTTTTTTTTTCTTTAAATGTACATTAAATGAAGTGCTTCTGGATCCTGGGAGGATTTTGCTGCCTCTGGCGGCTCTGCTTCTGGAGCTGGGGTCTGGGTGTTGCTGTTCTGGACACTTAGGCCAGTGAGAGGTGTGATCATCTAAATATTCGGTTTGGTATGAAGAGAGGAATTGGCTGAAGAAGTTGAAAGAGTTGGTCAGACTCTTCCTGTCTGATTGAAGAATAACAAAGAGGAATGAGTTTGTAAAAATGATAATGTCCAAAAGGGTTTTTCTGGGTGGAGCTGATGATGTCTCAAAGGGGCTTTTGTGTTTTGTGCCAAATGCCTCCAGCACCAAGACAATAAGGGCTAATGTTTTAATGGCTTTGCAGGCTGGCAGTCCCCCTGGGTGTGCTGAGCCTTTGCTAAACAAGGGCAGTTCTGTTTGTGCTGAGTGGTGCGTTTCTGTCTCTGTCCCGCAGCGCGAGTGCATCTCTGTCCACGTGGGGCAGGCGGGCGTGCAGATTGGCAATGCCTGCTGGGAGCTGTACTGCCTGGAGCACGGCATCCAGCCCGACGGCAACATGCCCAGCGACAAGACCATCGGCGGTGGGGACGACTCCTTCAACACCTTCTTCAGCGAGACTGGCGCAGGGAAGCACGTCCCGCGTGCTGTCTTTGTGGACCTTGAACCTGCAGTCATAGGTAACAGTGACCTGTGCAAGGCACTGTAGAACGTTGCCACATGTTATTGCCACATAAATACTTTAGACTGTTGGTTTTTGGCTAAGGGATCCGTTCCTCTAGTCCTGAAAAATGCTTTGGGGCTTTGCATTTCTAATGCATGAAGCTTGCCTACACCTTCCTACTGGTAGAAAATACTTGGCTTTATTTTTGTTGAGACTCGCAAATGTGCTCCTGTGGTGCTTTCAAGAATTTCAGCATTACCTTCTACCAGGCTGTGGAGTTAAATGGGTCTCATGAACATGCTTCATGCTTTTGCTATGCAGGGAGCAGTTAGAGCCCCTTGGGAGTATGGCATAGTGTGTGCTGCAGTCAGTAGAACCTCTTTAAGAGACACAATATATATTGTTAGGAAGATTGCTTGTTTTACACGGGAATGATTCCTGTAGTTTTCCAAAGCAATCTGTGGAAGCTGAACAGTGCTTGCAGAAATGGGTCCCCATAGCATAGTCTGCATTTTAGCCCCGTAGGCCTAAATTCAAGGACTTCTGAACATGCACTTCAGCTTCCTGTTGCCTTATCTTTGAGAAACAATCTACTCCTGAAAATGTGTTCTGTTCCAAGCTCTGGCAACATTGACTCTTGGTGTTCGGATGTGATCCCATGCATCAGCTACTGACCACTCATCCATCCTGGGGCAGTAGATGCAGTGTCAGCCCAATGTGAGCTCCTGGTTTCACAAGACCTTCATCCCTTGTGTCAGGAATCCTGGTTTTCCTCTCACCAGTGTGTGCCAGAAGTAATTCTTCTGGAGCTGTTTTTTGGCTCTCTTGCCTCAAGTAGTAATTTGGGGCTGTTATAGCAGAGGTCTGTGTTGCCTGTGCTTAATGCAGTTGCTGTGTTTTATCTTTCTGCAATACAGAGTTGGGGAAATGTGTGACTGTGCTCAGGCTGCTCCTCTGTACCAAACCATGGCTCTTCTGTAACTTCTCTTCAGTGTAACACACCAGACCCCTTCTTGTGGTTAACATAGCAAATGAACCTCTCAGAGGAGCAGAAGGCTGTGCAGCTGCTTCAGGGTGGGAATGCTGGGCTATAACTTTGAAATGAGCCCAGGCACCCTTGGCCATACATTTATATTCCCAGGAGCTGTTGCCGGTCTGGCTTTGTGCTTTTTTTGAGCCCTGTGGTTGTTGCCTCCTCTTTGCTGGCCAGGTGGTGGCTCTGAACAACCAGGAAAGGCTGAGAAATGAGATGAAGGAGAACAGGTGGCAAAACAGGGCAGAGGAGCTGGTGAGTCTTGGAACAAATGCCAAAAAGTAGTGAGTGTTCCAGTGCTTGTTGATGATGCAGGTGTAGTGTGCAGGAGATGGGCAAGATTGGTAATACTCAAAGTTAGGGCTTTGTGTTAAAAGGTTGCATCATGTGCCTTTCTGGGAAATAGCTCCCTGGCTAAGGCGAAAATTACTTCTCCAGTTTCCTGGGGAGGGTTCATGAGTCTCCCCATTCATGCAGAAAGTCCCTATGCACTGAATTTATTAAAAAATCCATCTTTGTGCATGCAGCAGCTGTGCAGCTGCCATGTATGTGCGCAGGGATTTCTGTCTTTCCAGTTCAGTTCTGGTCTTGCAGAAAGCGGCAGGATGGTGGATAGGCACCACCTCTGTGTGGTGGTTCGTGGTGGTAAAATACCATCAAACTTTGCACCACAAGATCGGGGAGTGACATCTGAGAATTCAACACAAGTGTCTTTAACAGTCTACCCCAGCTAGACTTGAAAACATGGAGGATACTTGTCTGGAGGCAAGCTGGTTTAACTGTCCCTTCACCCAAGTCTTTGTTCCAGGCACACTTTTGTAGTCCAGTGACTGATCAATCCTCTGAACTCTACAAGTTTTGTTACTTCCTGAGGACCCTCCTGGCTCATGCTACCCCTGTCTGCATAGGATAAAGAATAATTTTATTTTGATTCTGTATTTTTCCCTTATTACCCATATATGTCCCTGTAATGTGGAGTGGTATTGTAGGAAGTCTTAGACACATGGGTATTTGAGATAGTAAACTTTTCCAAATTGTTTTTATTTTGATGAAGTCTTAGAAATACTTTAGACTATCAGATTGCAGACTGGAGTGGGAGCTGCTCGGTGTAAACTGGTTTGAATGCTAACTATATTTTTACGTCTTAAACTTTATTTATCTTTGTCTTGCTTGTTCTATTTTAGATTAATGAATACATGCAAACAGGCAGCTTCAGCTGTAGTTAATAAAGCTCTCTGCTGTCCACCTGATTTAAATTAAAGACTGCAATACTGCAATAGCACACAACTCAAGAGTGGCTTGAGCTAAACCAGAGACAAAGCTCTGCTGAGTATCTTTCTACCTTTCTGGTAGGACAGAGCTTTAGCCTATTGGATATAAGTGCATATTTCTGAGAACTAGTGGCTCTAAACCAGTTGCCAGATATGTAACTGGTGGGGGATGTGTGTGCTGCAGCTTACAGCTTAGGGTTCAGATAATTGCTCTAAGAGCATTTCCAGTTCTTTTTGAACCCTTCTCTACCTTTAGTAGAAAGTACAGTGAAGAGAAAGGGACATGTAAGCAGTGTTGGTTCTTCCTGCCCTCAGAAGTATACTGGAGGGATTGGGAAGTGAGGGGGGGAAATGGGATTTCGGCTGCTGGCCTGCAAAACGGGCTTTAAGTTGTCTTAAACTGGAAGAATGGTTCTGCTGCTATAGTACGGTTTTAAATTGCTGTGACAGGTCAAAATTCTAAACTTTGGTGTAAAATAGAACAAGCAGTGACTTAATTTTTCTTAGTTATTCAGCATTTAGACTATAGGAAGTCACCTACTGATAGGTAGTTGCTTTTTATCTCTAAAGGTTTGAGTACATTATTCTGGACACCCCTAGAAGTTTGAAAAAGCTGGTCTATATAGAAAATTCAATTAATATATTCCTGTATTGTATAATAATATATATCTTGTCTCTCCCCAGATGAAGTTAGGAATGGCACATACAGGCAGCTCTTTCATCCTGAGCAACTGATATCTGGTAAAGAAGATGCTGCAAATAACTATGCTCGAGGTCACTACACAGTTGGGAAAGAGATAATTGATCTCGTTCTAGAGCGTATCAGGAAGCTGGTAAGACTTCTCTTCACTGAATGCTCTGAAACGTCTGTTTTACAGGATTTGGAAATGAGGTTATCAAATACATAAACTGTGCTTTAATTTCTTTGTCATATGAGAATCTATGGACTTAGTCTGCATCTGGTTTTATTCTTAGCCAGCTGAGAATGGCTGGATTTTTCCTGTCAGATACAGCTTTCAGGTGGCCTAAAATGCTGATGAAGCACCTAAAACTTCATATATAGCTTCATGTTCAGAAAGCCAGAACCAAAAATTATGATTTGCATAGTTCCTGCTGGAGAAGGATTGGTCTCTGGCTGTGGCTCTTTCAAGGAAATTTAAATAAGAGTGCTTGCTTCTGTGGTTTGGACTACCATTTGCATTTCCTGCTATTATGATTTCTGGATTAATTTTATGGTAATAGCACTAGAAAAGGAATAAATCTCATAAATTGGGATGTGTCAGCCTCCCCAGTACTTCAGTCATGTGGCAAACTTAAGAAGGTGTTAGTTTAGGAGGTTCAGTTTCCCTATTTAGGGCTGCTAAGCATGTCCATTGCCCAATCTGTGTCACAAAGGTAGGAATTCTCATTGCACAAAACCTAGGTACTTTGATACAGAATGCTAAGTGAGTCTTAGTGTAAAGTTCACCTTTTGCAGATTACAACTGGAATTATTCTCAACACTTGACTGCTAGAGTCTCTAATTAAAGCAATGATAAGTTGCAGCAGGCTTTACTTTGACTGAAAAACAGTCACAATTTCTTTGTACAAGCTGTTGGCAGTCTCTGTTAGTCCTGGGAGCTGAGCATCATGTGGCACCTCTTTGTGAGGACAGGGCTGTCTAGTTTTGTCTTCTGAGTCAAGTGAATGGGACTGGCACTGTAATAGCCTGTGGCAGCTCACTTCCCTGAGCGGAGATACACGCTTGGCATGATACACGCTTGTACAGCATTAGAGCAGTAGCTCTGGGAAGGGGGATTGCTCTATTTTTGTGCAGATAGAGAATACCAAGTAACTGTAAGGGATAGATACTGTGTAGGCTTTGAATATTCCTGCTTTTCTTGCTCATTGTTAATGGCCTCAGTGAGAACTGGGGGTAGAAGGAATTTTAAGCCAGAGATTTGAAGTCATTGCCATTCAATATATAGGGGATTTAAACCAGCCAGGAATACTGCTTTTCATGGGGCACCTCGTTGACTTTTGGTGGATAAATTCTGTGTGTCTAAAGCTTGAATAGTTGGTATATGTCAGAATTCAGAGCTGTCTTTCTTGAGCTTGATTGGGGATTCTTAGTTCACACAATGTCTTGAACACCTGTATTTTCTCTTTCAGTCAGATCAATGCACTGGCTTGCAAGGCTTCCTGATTTTCCACAGCTTTGGGGGAGGGACAGGATCTGGTTTCACCTCTCTGCTGATGGAGCGCCTCTCAGTTGACTATGGGAAAAAATCCAAGCTGGAATTTGCCATCTACCCTGCGCCTCAGGTCTCGACAGCTGTTGTGGAGCCCTACAACTCCATCCTCACCACCCACACCACGCTGGAGCACTCTGACTGTGCCTTCATGGTTGACAATGAGGCCATTTATGACATTTGCCGTAGGAACCTGGACATTGAACGCCCAACCTACACTAACCTCAATCGCCTCATTGGTCAGATAGTATCTTCCATTACTGCTTCCCTTAGATTCGATGGTGCCTTAAACGTGGATCTTACTGAATTCCAGACTAACCTGGTGCCTTACCCTCGTATCCACTTCCCGCTGGTGACGTACTCCCCGATTATTTCAGCGGAGAAGGCCTACCACGAGCAGCTCTCTGTGTCTGAGATCACCAACGCCTGCTTCGAGCCCTCCAACCAGATGGTGAAGTGCGACCCACGGCACGGCAAGTACATGGCGTGCTGCATGCTGTACCGCGGGGACGTGGTGCCCAAGGATGTCAACGCCGCCATCGCCGCCATCAAGACCAAGCGCACTATCCAGTTTGTGGACTGGTGTCCGACTGGATTTAAGGCAAGTCTCAGTTCCACATGATTTCTTTGACTTCTGATTCACAGTCCTGAGCGTTGGGTGCAGCCTCCCTCAAAGCGTCTCCTTCAGAAGCCGCTTGGAGTAAGGCCATGAGAGCAGCCATTTCAAGTCCATGCACACACACACACACACACCCCACAGATAGCTCAGCAGAAGAAAGGCAGGAAGGGTCCTTGTATGATGTATTCCAGTGAAGGTTTATTGCATCCACCACGCCAGAGGGACTGGGGACAAAGACATGACCATGTGATGTGACCTGAGGTCACAGGGGTGGTGTAAAGGGAGGGCAAAGCGCAGCAGGTTGTAGGGGGGCATGAGGGATTAACAATTGGGGTGGGCAGGGTCAATTGGCCAATGGGGGAAGCAGTCTAATGTAGATTGGCAATAGTGCTGCAGAGCACTGTGGGGGAATTCTTCCCTTTCAGCCTAGGTGGGGAAAACTCTGGTATGTTCCCACAGTGGAGCATATTTGCTCTGAGCTGTTCCGTAAGTACCTGGGTTTGTATTCTGAGATGTGGAGATTTAGGTTCTTGTGCAGGGCTGTTTTGTGAGTGACACATTTTAATCAACTCCTGTTGTCTGACTTTGATTATTGTCATTGTCAAATACCACAAAGAAACTCATGGTCTCTTCCACATCTCCTTTAGGTTGGCATCAATTACCAGCCCCCCACAGTGGTTCCTGGGGGCGACCTGGCCAAAGTCCAGCGGGCAGTCTGCATGCTGAGCAATACCACGGCCATTGCCGAGGCCTGGGCTCGTCTGGACCACAAGTTTGACCTGATGTATGCCAAACGTGCCTTTGTTCACTGGTATGTTGGAGAAGGGATGGAGGAGGGGGAGTTCTCAGAGGCTCGGGAAGATTTGGCTGCACTTGAGAAAGATTATGAAGAAGTGGGCACAGACTCGATGGATGGAGAAGACGAAGGTGAAGAATATTAAATCCAACGGTGAATTGCAAGTCTTTGCCATTTTACTGCCTCTTTAGTAGCAATGTAAATCATGTCAAGTGATTGGAATAAACTTCTTTAATCAAGAACTTTGGTAGTGTCCAAACACTGTGTACACTTGTTAACTACATGCAGTCCAAGAGATGGAATTCCTTTCTGAAGAAGGTAGCTGAATAAAATAACCATGCTATAGTTCAGTCGGTTCTTGTCCTTAAGGCATTGCTATTTGAAGAGCTATTAGTGCCTGAGACTAGAATGAGCTGGAGCTTTTATTGGATGGTTATAGGCAGATTTTTTCCAAAACTCTAGAGCTGGTGTCACAAGAGGCAAAAGGAACTCTGTTACCCATAAAAGATGCAAGACCTTCAAAACTGAAGGCTGTTTGGGTTAGTTGTCTTCTATTCTTAGACTTAGCAAGGGCCAGTAAATTAGAGATGAAGTAACCTGGATGGGGGAGGAGATGCTCAGGAAGGGTGTGCATGGTGAAGCTGCCACTGTACCCAGAACCTGAGCAGTGGTTGCCCTTGTGTTGCTGTGCCCTCCCACAGAAGGAACTGGAGTCCCTGTCTGCAGCTCTCTAGAGTCAGACTTCTCCTGAAGCTGTCTGGAGAAAAATCTCTGGGTTAACTGCCCACAGTTAAACATCTTAGTTTTCCCTAAAACTAAGTCTTTTGCAGAAGTAATTATTCTGTGGGTTCAGGTATGAATACTGCCATTCTTCTGTGTAAGCTGATGGCACAGGAGAGGATTTGGCTAATAAGGTTTATCTTCAGATGTGAACAGCCTCTGTCTGAAACTGTCTGCATCAACTGAGTCGGGGCCTGGGCACACAGTGAACCACAAACCAAATAACTTCATTGTTGTAGAGCTGAATGACTGAGGAATCTCCCCTACAGCAATGCCAAAGGTGAGATAGTTAAATCTTAAGATGGTGATTGAATATTGAATGCAATTACAAGATACCAAAGTCTGACTCCAAGATGAGATTTGGACTGGAGAATTTTCCTCATCCAATTTCAAACTTATTCATATTCCTTCTGATTTAATAGCAGAGTGTGATTCAGGCCAAACCTTGAAATCTGTTAGTTGCAGATGTGCACACCAGCTTGGCAGGAGTCTCAGCTGGAGTATGCGAGTTTCCTGAACTCCCTTCTGCATGGAAGCCTCAGTGCTCAGGTAATGCTGCAGTATCTGACATCCCCTCACAAAGTGGGGCCCTTTTCCTGGTCCCTGTTGGCTGGACTTGTTCTAGGTGGAAGTGTCGCCTGTAATTTAAGAGTTACAGGCTACTGCTGTTGATGGAAGGTTCCAGAACAACTTGGTCTGTGAGAGCTGACTAGGAATTGCTTTGGCTCCTCTTGTCCTGGATCACTCTGTGTTTTCTCAGCCATTGTGTTGAATCAATCTAATTGGGAGCTGGAAGTTACCAATTTTACAAAGATGGGGGGAACAGTGCTTTATCACCTCCATGATTGTCTCAGACAGTCAGCCCTGCTGTTGTCCAGGATGTGTGGCAATCACACCTTCTACTGTTCAGCACAGCCAAGTGTGGCCAGTGTTTCAATGAGTTTCTCATTTGTTTTTCTTGTGGTTTTATGTTCTAGGGTAGACATAACTGTCATGAATTTGCAGTCCTGTTGATTAACGTATTTTCCTGCTTACTGGTTGATTAAGCAAATGTGTTTGGAGGGGCCCAGGGACAGACACATTCATTCCAGTCAGAACAACTCCATGTCGGCAATCATTCAGGTTTTAATGGGATGGCAGTTCCCAGAGAGAAGTGTGCACTGGGCTGTTTGATGCCATGCAGGTGTCAGGTTTTCACACCAAACATCCTGATTGCCAGCAGATCATTGAAGAGTGCTCTGTGCCACAAATGTAGCACCACGATTTCCTTTCAAAGTTAATTGTGTTGGAGTTGTGGGTTTCTGAACTGGCCTTTAGTGGGATCTTTTTAGCAGTGATTTTGCTTTTCTGTGAGGAATTTGGTTTCATTGAAGCCTGGCCTACTCTCTCCTGCAAATAGTGTCTGGTTTTTACTGCATTGGTGGGTTACTTGTATAAAGGGCCCTTTCTCTGTGGTGGGAATTGGCTCATGGTGTTTTATGCAGGTGTGTACAGTGATGAAGCTGTGCAGGGCGCTCAGCAGCCATGTAAAATCCTTGTGCATATGGAATGCTGAGCTCTGAAAACCTGGGAATCTCATTCTCTGTAGGCATTAGATGACAAGCATTATGCTTTTAATTTTTAAAAGTAACATGTAACATTACTTAGAGAAGATGTAATCTGTAACATGATGGGTGGAAGGTTTCACAAGAGATACTCTGTCACCCGGTAGCCACGGGACTGATGCTGAAAACACATTATGCATTTTCAGCCTACATCATACTTGAAACTTCGTCATATTAGTATTAAGAAACTCTGTTGCTTTAGCTAGTGGGCAGCTGTTCTCTGTGTAGGCATGTGCATGCTGAGCTAAGATAAGATAGGATTTTTCTCAGATATGAAGCCAATTACAGCAGGAAAATCCTGCTAAAACTGCTCTTGCTTCAGTGAGCTGCAGAAATCCGTAAGCATGTTCTAATTACTAACTCTATGGTTGGATTAACAAATGTGTGGTTCATCCCCTTCCTGAAATGTAGAGGAGCTCTTGCACTGAATTAAAATGTGAGTGTAAGAGTGTAAACTTCTGAAACTTGCAGAGATTGATGTTGGCTGTCACTTTAAGGAAATTGCTTGCTTTGCACTCCAAAAGCCTTTCTCTAATTCTATACTTTAACTATTGGTTTGTTTGATAAGAAATGCCCATACTTGTGCTTTGCACAGTCATGTGCCTGTGTGCACTGGCAGAAGTGCAGGCATTATCTGGTGGTAACTAAATATATCTTTACCTGTGTGGTGACACAGCTTTCTCCAGTATTGGGATTGGCAATTAATAGCTCTCACCTGACAGAATAACTTGTGTGAGTCATGAGGTGGAGGAGGAGGAGGAAATGAGTTGGAGCCATGGCGGTCACTGTGAACTTTGTTGTAAATTCTGGTGTTATCTGTAAGATCTGTTCTAGGTTAGTTCTGGTGCTGTTCCAGGAGAATGCAATGCAGCAGAATTTGATTTCCACCCACTCTGCCCTCTGAAAAAGCAATCTGAATCCCCTTTAATGTGCTAATATCTATATTATATATATAATTATGTACATTTCTAATTTCTGTAGTAAGCATGCCACAGGGTAATTGTATGATAAAAATCTCATTCGGGCAGCAGAGGTAACATAAGCCCACAGCTACACATGCCTCTACCTCCTTACTACAGATGAACTGATCTCAAGTAATATCAGAATGTGCCTCAGATACTTAAAATTCTGTCAAATAGGTCATGTTCACGCATTCTCTCATTCCATTACTTTATGTCCACTTACAGGAGCATGTTTGGACAATTTTTGGTTGTTTTGTCCCAGGCCTTCAGCCTCGCTAGGCCTACTGGCATTCCTGTTGGCATCCTGCTCCACTCTGGCAAATTCCCCAAGACAAGCCAGGCTGGCATTGTTCTGTACTGACTCTGCTTTGCAGTCTAGGCCCTGTGAACACTGTAACAGCAGAGAGCTTGAGAGCTGCAGCAGTGCTGCTGCTGCTGTGCTGCCCTGTGCCCATTGCCTCTGGGCTCCAGTTGCCTCTGTTCTGCCAGATAAACCTGTCTGCCTTTGCACCAGGCCGTGGTTTCCTGTGTGTGGGAGACGCTGCACGGAAACAAAGCTGCAGTGGTCACTATTTATAGCACAGAGCTGTTTCAGGAGGGTGGGCTTTTCACTGGCCTTGCTGAAGTTTTGTAGCAACTGCAGATTGCAATTATTTTGCAGCTTTTTGTCAATCAAAGAATGGTTTGGGTTGGAAGGGACCTTAAAGCTCATCTCACTCCACCCCCTGCCATGGGCAGGGACACCTTTCACTATTCCAGGTTGCTCCAAGCCCTGTCCAGCCTGGCCTTGAACACTTCCAGGGATGGGGCAGCCACAGCTTCTCTGGGCAACCTGTGCCAGGGCCTCCCCACCCTCACAATAGTACCTTTGAAGTCACATTTCTTTTATAACTCCTAAAAGTTTAGGAACAAAAATGAGTCTGGTACTAAATGTGGAGATGCCGTATCCTGGATAGGAGCTGTGAGCTGCTGTGGCTGGGAAAACACAGAGTCTTCTGTCAGGAAAAAGATACTGAATTACGTGACTCCTGATCTTGCCTGTTTTGTCACGTTTATAAGGAATTCAAATAAAAAAGCATTTTCTTTTGAACTCCAAAAACAAGGACTGGGCTTATAAGTAAATTCAGCAGTAAAGAACTGAAGAACAATTTTCCATCATATTGCAGGACTCCCTGGAAGGGCTATAGGGGCTTCTCTGTGTGTTGAGGAGGTGATAGTGATTAATCCCTTTGCTCTGTCTGGGTTTGAACTAGAAGGAGGACTAGCAGTGTAACTTCAGGCTGTGCAGAGGCTTTGATCTACAGATTTCTCCTAAAAGTTGGGCAAGTAGATTAAAGCTGTAGAGTCTCAACTGGCTGTTAATGGAGAGAGGAATGAGAGCATGATGAAATGGGAAAAATTACATTGCTCTGAAGGTTTTGTAGGTGTTGGCTGACAAGATGCTGAGAATACCAAGATACTAAAAAAAAAAAAAAAAGGGCAAGAGTCACGTGAGGAGTGGTGCTGTCTGTGGAGCTTTTCAGTGAATTGAGTCTGTTAAACCCTGGTCTCCATCTTTCTGCTGTCACGTCCCTATTCTTTGGCTTTCTGCAGACCCTTCTTGGCATGGCCAGCTTAATGTGATATAAAATATGTTGAGTTGTTTGAAGATATTCTTAGATCTTAAGAGACTACCCTGTTTTCTCAACCTTCTAGCCAACTTTCAGGAGAATGTTTCCCACTTTTTTTGCAGCGTAATTTTGTTTTCCCTGATCTCTGTCAGGAGCTTGGAATACTTGGGCACAAAAACTTAAATTCTTCTTTTCAGATGTTTGCTAGAAAACAATAGCTGTTAATACTAAGTTTGAAGATCCAGAAAACATTCTGGAAATATTTAGTAATTACTTTTTTCTAATGCTGAAGTGTTAATTAGAAATTCAGAGATACTTGGGAAGTCTTAAGTGCATTACTCTTTATGAGAAAAAAAGGAGGTGGATCTGAGTCCCTTTAAAATGAAGCATTGCAGCCCACTGGGTGTGCTCATCTTGGCTTTAAGAACTGTTCCAGGCTTCTGTGTGACATGAGTACGTGTCTGAGTGGTCTCTCAATTTTGGCTCAATGTGTGCAGCTGTGATTTTGATACAAAAAATCAGCAGCAAAGCTGAGGGAGGAACAAGGGTTCAAGCCTTTCTTTGTGAGTTTCAGAAAGTGGGAAGCAAGTCCTGATCACAGGCAGGAATATTGAAATTCACTTTATAAGACTGGGACTGGAGATCAGATGTTAAGAGAGAAGTTGAAGAAAATGTTCCAGATGACTTAGGTTTGTGTCCATGTGGATCTGATCAGGGCTCCAGAAAGGCTGCCCCAAGCATGTTGCATTAGGCATTTCTGCCCCTTCAGCTCTGCTCCCCTTGGGAGGTGATGGGTGATGTTGAACTGCTGCCATGCTGTGCTGAGGGCCTGTTTGTGGCTTCCTCCTGAGCTGCAGTTCTTTCATCTCTAAATAGTTCTGGATTGGAGTGGTGAGATGCTATTGCTGGGCTCTATCTGCAGACCTGTCTCTGCTCCTTACACACCAGTCAGCTCTGCTACTGGACACTGCATCCAGCAGGTCAGGGACAGAGGTTCTTGGGCAGTCTGTAACTCTCCCAAACTGTGCCTTTGCTTTGATGGGTGAGATTGACTTTTCCAAGCACTGCATCTGTTAGAGTTACCTGTAGCCTGAGCTAGGTGTGCTAGGGATCCTTTTGCAATATCAAGGGGATTAGGAGAAAGAAGGTAAAGGGCAGAAGTGGGCTTTTTCTGTCCATTCTTATGGTAGAAAACTTCAAAAACCGACTTAATTCTAAGTGCCTGTTGTCAAGTCCAGAACTTGCATTTGACTTCAGAAGGCTTAAATTCTTCTGTCTAAAATGGCTCAAACTTTGTGAGACTTAGCTCAGAAGCAGCTGAAGGAGCTGGGGGACTTCAGCCTGGAGAAAAAGAGGCTCAGGGGGGACCTTCTGGCTCTGCACAACTCCCTGACAGGAGGGGGTGGCCAGGGTGGGGTCAGGCTCTGGTCTCAGTGGACAAGGCACAGGACAAGAGGAAACGGCCTCAAGTTGTACTGGAGAGATTTAGATTAAATATTAGGGAAAATGTCTTCACAAAAGGGTGGTCAAGCACAGACTGCCCAGGGCAGTGGTGGAGTCACCATCCCTGGAAGTGTTGAAAAAACTTGCAGATGTGGCACTTGGGGGCATGGTTTAGTGGTGAACGTGGCAGTGCTGGGGAAATTGTTGGACTCTGGTTTTTTTCAGTCTCAATGTTTCTGTGATTTTTACCCTGCAGTTTTCATCTGTCCTTTCTCCAAGACAAGAACCCCTGAGGTTACTGGCTGTCAGTGTTCCAGTTCCTGTTTCAGAGGTCGCCTGCTGTGTTGCAGGACTTCAAATTAGGGAGGAATTCCAAGCAATGTTCTTCAAGAAGGCTGCAAAGACCTTCAGCATCTTTGCGTTGCTTTTCTTTTTGTTAGAGCTCTGTGGCTGCAACTGTCAAATGAATTTCATGCTCTTACCTCACCACCACTTGCAAAAGCTGCACTTCACTTGTTCTGCTGAGAGTGGGGATCTTTGTGGCTTTTCAGTTATTTCCAAACTCTGTTGTGGAACCTGCCTTGGGTGGCTGCTGCTGGTGTGCAGTGTTCTCAAGAGATTGTGATGTCCCACGTTTAGCCTGGTGCTGTCTTCCAGCAGTTCAGGGCTTGATTCTGTGCAATTCTGCACAAGTTGCCACAGCAGTGCCCTATGCTGCGTTACTTTTCTTATATGTGTATATATTATATATATATATATATATGTATACATGTATATATGTATACTTTATATCTTACCTGCTGGCTGTCACTGTCCCTGTTGTCTCACCCATGCAATCATGTTTTCATTCTTACACTGACCTTGGCACTGAGCTTGGTGCTACACTGAAAAAAAAAATCCCTTCTTGCAAGAAGGGCCCAGTTTTCTTTTGCTCCCCCGAACTCAGTGTGGGACCAGCTGGGTGCTGGAGCAGGGAACTGTGGGGTACCAGGGCTTAGCTACAGCTGCTTGTGGAACCACAGACTCCACTGCTCCCTGCTGAGTGAGACAGAATGGTTTCTGCCTTTTTTCTTCACAACCTCTGGGATGTGTTTATGTGGAAGGCAGAGCCCATGCATGCATGTAAGTGTCCCAGTCACGTCTCAGTATGTTATAGAACAGTTTCTGCCATTGTCCGCAAATGCTTTTGAATCTGGTGTTAATGCCTTGCTGTGAACATATGGCACCCAGTGGTGGGGGTTCCTGTTCCTAACTTCCCTCATCATTCCAGCAAGTTACTGGCACTTCCATGCAGAGTACTCGTGTTTCTTGTTTTACTTGTTGCTGTGTTTAGTGTTTATCTTCCTCTCTGTGTTTTCAAATTCTGTGCCTGTTTCTTTGCTTGTTCACTGCTGTTGCAGATCCTGGCAGAGTGTTTTGGCTCCAGCTTTGTCTATTAGAGCATATGTGCACTGGCTTCGTTACTGTCACTGCCTGCAAGTACTTAATGTCTGGTAAGTGTCTGCATGTGTTGGATCTGCCTGATGAGGCTTGAGGGGGGGCAGCTTGACCCCATACTGGTTTAGACTGTGTCTACTTTGGACTGGTTGTATTAAACACTCACACATGATCCGTGCAGGCACTTCTTTGAAGCACCTGTGTGCTGATACACCTCTTTTTTTTTGCTAATTGTAGGTGCTGGCATATCTAGAGTAATCCTTACTATTGTACTTGTGGTGACTAAAGCCTTTTCTTGTTTAGTCTTGTACTTCCTTGTGAAAGATGCTCTAATGTCTGTTGGAGACTTTGAATTTTTTACATCATCTTCCTCAGATGTGTGTGGCTCCAGGTATGAAGACAGTAAGCTAAGATTCCTTTGTGAAACTCCCTCAGAACTATGCATTTGGAGGCCTAATTTTTTGACTGTAAAGCTCCTAAATTCTTTCTATTGCCAGGTTGTTTAATGCCACCCTTTCTCCTTTGAATGCCTGCTGGGTCCCCAGCTGCTTTTAACCTGTGTGCCATCTCCCATACTCATTATCAGTCTTCCTTGGTATGATTCATGTGGGTTCTTGCCACCTTTACTTTGTTGACATTGTCACCTTTGTCATCAGCATTGACTAAAATGTCTTCTCTGCCTTAATTGAGGTAACTCTTGCACATTCTCCATTGTACTCAAGTGATCTGCAACTATTTCTGCACCTTTAAATCCCTTTTAGGAGCAGTTTTTCCATGGCTCTTTATCAGTGGATGAGTGGTTTAAAACCTAGGTTTTAACTTTGGTTTTAACAGACAACTCCTTGTCTGTTCAGCCTTGGACTGTACATTTTTAGTGTATTTTAAGTGATTCACAGGTGCTTAGATGGCTTTGTGTGTACTTGCTGATTGAAACCTGGCTAAGAGCTTGGTGGGAGAGTTTGAGAGTGTAAATCCCTCTGGAATGCAGGTGCAGGTACTGAGTACAAGGATCCCTGAATCCTGTGCCGTTGCCCAAGCTAATGAAGTGTCCTTGCTGCCTTGGTAATGTCACCCCTGGTGTGTCTGAAAGCGAGTCCTGGAGCCTGTCTGGGTAACCGAGGGGCATTTCAGCTGTAGCAGAGGCAGGAGGCCTGACTAGGAACAAGATTTGCTAATTAAACGTTTTCTGCAGAACCAGCTTCTCTCCTATATATATATATGTGGTGTCACTGCATCGTGGGAGGGGCAGGGCTTTATCTGAGGTGGCACACACAGTAACAGAGCAGGATGGGCACGGGGCACAGTCTGCTGAGCTGTGGGGGGTTTCATGGCCTGTCAGAAACCACAGCTGAGTTCAGATACTCCTGCAGGACCAGTAGTGATGGTACTTTGTTTCACTGCAGTCAAGGGGCTGGGGCAGAGAAGCTGCGTTTTCTTGTCTCTGTTTTTTCTGAGAAAAAAGATAGGCTGTGTGGTTTTATACATTGTGGCAAATTGTGTTTCCCAAGTTGCTGTGTTGTTGCCAGGGCTTCACTTTCTCAAGCATTGGGGCCTGGGGCTGAGCGAGTCACCCCAGGCTCCCTGTACAGTCAGTGCAGAGCAGCGGAGTGGGGGGGTTGGGTGAGGTTACTCTGACCCATTTTAGGCACCTACCTTTAAGATAATGAACTTCAAAGCCTCACCCTCACTGCCTGTCAGTGCTACACTGGTGACAGGTCCCTTGTCAGCCGCCACACCATGAGAATCCCACCAGCTGCACGTCCTGCCTGGGAGCAGGTTGTGTCCCCCACTGCTGTCACTTGTACGCTGAAGCACAGGAAGGTACAACCCAAATTTCTTGAGTGTGAGTCAGCGACTGCCCAAGAGCAAGGTGAGGCGTGTGAAACAGTACCTCAGCTCTGCCTTTCCAGCACTTCCAACAGCTGTGGTTTGCCTATCCTTGTTCTTAGGGTAGTATGGGCAAGGATTTGGAGTAAGGCTTTACTCAGCTTTAATAGCAGATAATGATAGGGTAAGGGACTTACAGAATTTTATTAATAAAAGTAATGCTGAAGGCAGTTGAACAACTGCAGGGGAGCTTCCATATCGGTTCCACATGCTCACCAGCTGTTTTTACCTGGCTGTTGACAGTCCCCACTGGACCTGTGTGCAGCTGGGGGACTTCTGTCCTCAGCCACTGGGTTCCAGCCCACAGCCGAGGCTCAGGTTTCCTGCCTGCCCCCTCCGCAGGCCCCTCAGCAGGGTTTCCTGTACTGACAACTCCAGCCTGAGGGGTTAAGAGCTGCTGGGGCTCTTTGGCTCCGTTGGAGTGCAGAAGGGATCACAGGGAGCAGTGCTGAGAGGGACAGGGGCATGGAGGGGCAGTTTCTGGAGGAAAGGCAGACATACCAGGGCATCTCTAGATTGAAATCAATGGTTCTGTTGTAGCAAAAGTTGCCAGCAAAGTACCTAATTCCCCATCTGAGTGCTGCTGCTGAGCCTCACTCAGGGCACAGTGTGAGACAGGTGATCTGGCCTGGCATCAGAGCAAGATCCAGTGCAGTGTCTGAGCTGAGAGCTATGATGTAAATGTCTGGAGCCGGGTGTATTCAGAATACTCCATAATTTTGACCAGGATCCCAAGATCACAGTGCCTTGTCACTAAGAGCCCCATTTCTCAAGGACTGATGTGCATCACCATCTCTGGGAGCAGCTGGAAAATGTAAACCCCTTCTCTAGCCTTGATGATGACACTTGGACTGCTTTGCAGGTTTGTACAGGCTGTTGGTTTGCCCAGGAAAACTGGTTTGGTTTGATCTGTCAGAGATTCTGCTTACTAAATCTGTTTGTTCCCAGGAACCTATTTTCTTAAAGAGCAGAGAAGCTCAGCACATCTCTCCCTGCCCTGTACTCCTCTAAGCATGTAGAGCTTTAATTAGGCCAGACTGTGCTGGTGAAATGAGGGCTTTGGTTTCAGTGAAATTTCAAGTCCATATGTGATGCCTGGACATGGTAGTGCACCTCCTGGGCAGGATCTCCTCCAGCTCAGTTCCGAGTTGTTCTGGAGTGGAGCTTGTGAAATGTTACCATATTTCCCTCAGTATTGTTCATTGCAGAGCCTCTGGGAGCTGTTTGCTTGGCTTTTCCAGTGTCCCAAGAGCAGATATCTTCTGTGTGCTCAAAAGTCCAGGGTTTGGTGTTTCCTGAAGCTGCTCTTCTCATTGTTCCTGTTGTGCCAGGCTGATGGCACCAGCGCTTGGTGGGTGCTGGAGCAAGTGGCTGCAGTGGAAGCTCTTGCTGTGACACCAAACAGACCCAAACTGGGCTGGAAGGTGTTGGGTCAAGGGACTGGTAGCCAACGTTTGTCTGAAGAGGAGAGCTGGTCTAGAATGGCAAGGACAGGTACACAGAAGGGGGAAAGATGAACCTGCTCTTTGCTCTCATGAGACAACAACTGCAAAGCTGCATCTAGCTCTGGAGTCCCCTGCACAGGAGGGATGTGATAGTGCTGGAGTGAGTCCAGAGGAGGCCATGAAGCTGATCAGAGGGATGGAGCACCTCTCCTGTGAGGAAAGGCTGACAAAATTGGGATTGTTCAGCATGGGGAAGAGAAGGTTTGGGGTGACCGAATTGTAGCCTTCCAGTACCTGAAGAGATTCTGCAGGAAGGATGAAGAGAGACTACTTACAAGGGAATGGCTTCATTCTGCAAAAGGGGGCAGGGCTATATGGAATATTGGGAAGAGATTCTTGGCTGTGAGAGTGGTGAGACCCTAGCCCAGAGCAGCTGTGGCTGCCCCATCACTGAAGTGTCCAAGGCCAGGTTGGACAGGGCTTGGAGCAACCTGAGAATAGTAGAAGGTGTCCTGCCCATGGCAGAGTGTGAAACAAGATAAGCTTTGAAGTCCCTTCCAACCCAAACCAGTCTGAGATTCTGTGATCTTCCTTGCAGTGTCTGAGTAAGATACATAAATGCAAACAAGTCAGTATAGGCTGTGTGAACCAGGTGCTCCAGGCAGGTGAGAGTGCTGCTGCTGAGCCTCACCCAGGGCACAGTGTGAGACAGGTGATCTGGCCTGGCATCAGAGCAAGATCCAGTGCAGTGTCTGAGCTGGGGGCTATGCTGTAAACGTCCAGAGCCTGGTGCACCAGAGCTGGTGCAGGAGAATGAAGGGGAGGTTTGCAGTAGTAGGAAAGTTCACAGTATGGTGCCCATCCAAGAAAACACAAAAGATTTGCTAAATATTCCTCCAGGCTCATGTACTCCTGTAGTCAAATGGTGTGTGAGGAGAGCTGTGCTGCAGCAGTGTGTAAAGGCACACTCAAATGGGAATGGTTCTGGACAGATACTCTATTTGGAGCTCACAGCTGGGTGAGGATGAAGGAGTTGCCAAGAATAAATCCTTGATGTGGTGAAGAATGCTTGACTTCAGTTGGAAGCCTTGGCACTCTTCACCTTGGGCCAAGCCCTTTGGATGGCCTTTGCACCGTGTGTTGGAGTCCTGCTCCCTTATTTCTCACTGTCCCTGCTTGGTCCCTGCCAGCCCTGCAGCTGCTCTGGGTTAACACTGAGCTGCAGCAAATGGCGGAATTCTGCTCACAGGGCACAAATGGAACAGGCTTGGAGAAAGCCCATCTAATAAAAGGTTAATTAATGGCAGTCAACTGAACCATGAAGAAGGAATGTCTGCACTCTGATTCCAGCCGAGGGAAATCAGCTTTCCTTCCTGCAGCTTGTGCCTCTGACACTGGGGGAATTGGGTTTCTAAGCCAGACAGTGCTGTGCCACACTAATCCCCTGAACAGAACAAATACTGCAGATGTCACAGCAGAGGGAAGATACAGAGAAGGCAACGTGCAAAAGTACACATTTGTGGTGATGAAGTGTTTTTGTTAGCAGGTAACAAGGTTGGCAGGAAAGACAAGTAGGATGCCTGATGGGATACGCAGACCCTCCAGGGCTTCTTGCTTACCTTAAATCTCCATCTTATCCACCCCTGAGCCACTTTGCCCTCCCTTCAAGGCACCTGTTTTTTATCCCTAGGTCATCCCTTGATCTCCCTGCTCTGTTCATCTTCAGATCTTTGCAGCAAGTTCTTTTTCTCCTCCATCAGAACTACCTAAGTAAAACACCTGTGTCTGAGTGTTTTTTCATCACAGCCCCATGGGAGGCCTTTAGATGTGACAGAAGTAGCAGAAACAGTCTTGCCGAATGTGGTCCTTCAGCTCTGATGAAAGGAGTCCTCAGGGAATCATTGCAGAAATGGATTTATTTGTGGAACACCATAATCCACTGTTGTTCAAACATCCCTGCCCCTCAGGGACACTCAGACCCAAAGTTTCAAAGGTAGTGTTCTCCTCTCTGCCAGAGCCTCTCAAGTTTGGGATATGCTGCAGAGCAGCTGTTGGAAGGTGATGAACCAGCTTAGTTTTCTCTCCAGATGGTGATATTTGGTGATTTGTCCTGTAGGGTCTCTTGGTGTAAATGGAAGTACAAACAGATAGGATGCATTTTACATCTATGGTTGAAGCTCCCCATCTAAACCTGATCTTTCTTTTGTACAAGGAAAGGGGTATAGTAACTTCTATCAGATGTAGGTCAAACTCAGCTAAGGAAAGGGCAGGAGCCTCCTGGAAACTGGAGATGCTCCTGCTGGCTGAGGACCCTCCGGGGCTCCCAGAAGCTGAGCCTGCCTGATCTCCTGCAGCCGCATCTGTGTGTGACTCCGGGCCCGCCCTGTCCCTGCAAGGCTGGGACTATCAGAGCTCAGCTCAGAGCGCTGGGGCCGGTGCTGTGCTGCCTGGTGCCGTGTGCTGCCTCAGAGCCCAGCACAGCTCCTGAGCCCAGGGTGGGATAGAGAGCAGCTTGTGCTGCCTTGTCCTGTGCCCTTGGCAGCCTTCTCTGAGCCATGGCCGACAGCCCCCGGGGTGTGGGTCCTGCTCCTCTGCATCCTCCCAGGGAGGCTCCAGCAGGGACATCTCATAGGGGAGGATCTCTCCCTTTGACACCGCCTGGACAAACGCTTTACAAAAGCTGTGTTGGCTTTCTTTTTTCCCTCCATTTTTAAGTGAGGAGAAGAATTAGGTTTGTCTTAAACTGGCCCTGAGCACTTTGTACAAATTTTTGATTCACTGTAATCATGAGCAGCAACGTGGAGTGCTGACAGCTTCCTCCTCATCCCATCTCCGGGGAAAGGTGTTCCTCTGCGGTGGGAGCGGCTGTGTGACATGGAGCTGATTGCATGAGCATTCCCGCTGTGCCTGCGTGCAGTGGGGTAAACTGAGGAGGGCCTTGGTGCCCGAATCCCTGGCTGCCAGCTCTGCACCTCGGTGTTACTTCTCTAGCCACAGCAGTTAACAGCGAACGCTTTTTTGAGTTTTAGTGGAAATATGAAGCCAGTAAGTGAAGTTTTACAAAAAATAACACCCTGAGCATAGTGCGCGTCTCAAAAGTTGCAATTGTTCGTTTCATTGTCGGATGTAACAGCACCCGCGTTGGCTCCGCTCTAGAGCAGTGACTTGGAGTACCGAGGGTGACTTTGTGCCTTCAAGGGTCGCGGAAGCCCCGGCTCCGGCGGTGTGGGGGGGTCCCTCCCGGGGGTCCCTCGGGGGCGGTGCCGGGGCTGGGGGCGGGAGCGGGGCCGCCCCCCCCCC
>VWZV01010914.1:202028-373763 GCA_013397155.1 Irena cyanogastra | reverse complement strand
GCCCGGCTAGTGGGCGTGGGATCGGCGCCTCGTGGGCCAGGCCGCGCTCCAGAGAAGCCGTCGCTGCCTCTTCCCCCCCGCCCCCAACGGGCCCTCCCCGGTCCGGCCCCGGCGCCCCCGCACAAAGGCGCGGGCGGGGCGGGGCAGCCGCGCCCCCTCCCCTGCCCGGGCCGGGCGGACTCTTTTCCCAGCCCCGGCCCCCCCGCGGACGAGCACGGAGCGCGGAGGCTCGGGAGATTGTTCGGAGCGCGGAGCGGAGCGGCCGCCCCGGCCGGGCCATGGCCGAGTTCCTGCCCCCGCCCGAATGCCCCGTCTTCGAGCCCAGCTGGGAGGAGTTCGCCGACCCCTTCGCCTTCATCCACAAGATCCGGCCCATCGCCGAGCAGACCGGCATCTGCAAGGTGCGGCCGCCGCCGGTGAGTGCCCGCATGGCGCTGCCGGGAGCGGCCTTTGTGTGGGGCTCCCCCCGGCCCGCGGCCGTGCCGGTGACCCTGGACAGGCGGAGCCGCCTCGCCGCCCCTCAGAAGTTTTACTGGGCTGGGGCTGAGGGGACCGAAGGGACCGACCTCTCCCCCCGCGAAGTGGCTCCTAAGTGTTGGAGCTCCCGGTGGGGGAGTCGCCAGAGCGGCCGTGGAGGGAGCGGGGGTGGGGGGGCAGCTGTCCCGGCTGGGCCTGGCCTCTCCCCGGCTCCCGGGGTTGGCCGGGGCCTCACAGCCGGAGCGGCCCCGCGGAGCCCCGGAGGAGGTGCCGGGGTGCTGCCCTCCATGTTGGCATTGTGGCGGTGTGGGGCCGGGGGGGACCCGCTCCCCGCCGCCCCCGGCCCCGCTGCGGCCTCCCCGGCCTTGGCGCACTTTTAGCGCAGGGGACTTGTTTCTGAAGTTGGACAAGACCAAACTCCGCAGCCGTGAGTTTGGCTGGTGGCTGTGCGAGCTGAAGCCTAAACAGACATGGCCACCATTTTAGAATGCAATCCACAGTGGGAAGAAGTAGTAAGCCTTCATCTTCATCATCATCTGGACCGATGGTGTAGTAAGCTCAAAATTAGGGTATGAATTCTGATTTCCCCTTGTCGATTCAATTTGCTAAGAAATGCTCTGACGATCTTAGAACCTTAGATCTTTAGAATGCAATCCACAGTGGGAAGAAGTAGTAAGCCTTCATCTTCATCATCATCTGGACCGATGGTGTAGTAAGCTCAAAATTAGGGTATGAATTCTGATTTCCCCTTGTCGATTCAATTTGCTAAGAAATGCTCTGACGATCTTAGAACCTTAGATCTTTAGAATGCAATCCACAGTGGGAAGAAGTAGTAAGCCTTCATCTTCATCATCATCTGGACCGATGGTGTAGTAAGCTCAAAATTAGGGTATGAATTCTGATTTCCCCTTGTCGATTCAATTTGCTAAGAAATGCTCTGACGATCTTAGAACCATAGTTTTGTGTAGACAGAATTGTTACTTTGTTTAAAGGTACAAACACCCGCACTGTTAAGGAGAGGGGCTTCTGGAAGTAAAAATCTAATTAAACAACATGTAAATCATCTTTATTTTGAGTTAATTGCTCTTCCCCTAAGTGGAGCGTGGTGCGAGTCTTGGGATGGTGCAGCCAGGTAAGGCAGTTAACATGACGGCAACAACTAGAATGTTAAACAGGCACTGAGCTTAAATCTCCTCCAGCTAGAGGAGAAGCTGACATAACAGTTTGTATACTGAAGTTTTGCGAGAGAGACTTTGACTTCGAAGAAATAATGTTCAGAAACACACACTCCTCACTTTAGTGTTTTGGTTGTTGCTGGGACTCCTGTTGTGTCCATCCTTTTCTTTCTGAATTAAAATAGTAGTAACTTGCTGAGTTAGTGTCTGAGGTAGCAGAAGTGTTTGTAGCAGAGTAAATTATGTGAATCTTGCTGGAGAGGAAGAAAGGTGTTCCAGCTCTCTGGAGGAAGAATTGCCAGTTGCTGTGTGAAGACCGCTCTTGAATTTGTGTCCTCGTAGAATGTGCCAGGGCTTTTTTTCATGCAGGGCAGCCAGATGCTCAGAGTTAAGGGGGTAAGATGGTTTTCATTACAGAGTCACCATTGAACTTTTGTAGTAGTATTAGTAGATGTTTTGCCAACAGTGTTTCAGCAGCTGTGACCAGAACTGCTTTTTTTGTTTGGTCAGGTTTCTTGGGGGGGTTGTTTGTTTGTTTGTTTGTGTGTTTTTGAGGGGGGGTGTCTTTATATTTGTTTTAGAAACATCTCATCTAAAAAAATCCCATCTTTCTTGGCTGCTTGTGTAAAAAGCCAAAACCTTATCAGAAAGCTGCTTGTAGGATGTTATCTGTTGGAGATCATAAATCAACAGACCTCCAAAGGACTGAATTACTTATTGCAACTGCATTTTCAGCCGCTGTCATCTTCTCTTCCTGAAGTGGCAGGCATTGCACCAGATATTACACCAGGTGTTGTGCCTGCCTGGCCGTGTGATCAGCTCTTTGAGTGTATTTAGAAGCAGGATGAAAATAGTTGGAGCTGCTGAGGGCTGAGCACGGGTAGTTCTGTGGAGCCTGGCTTTGGGAGAGCTGAGCTCCCACGGCTTTATCTTCCCTGCATAATACCTGGGATGACTTGTGAAGTGCGTGGTTGGTTCAGCGGCCTGGAGCATAGAGGGAGCTCTTCCAAAACGACCAGAAAACCCTTTAAGTTGACGTAGTTCCTGGCCTTCCCCCTGCGATCAGGAGCCGCAGTGAATATTCAGTTATTGTTCCTTTTGGTGTAATCGAGGGGTCTGTAATACCATGAGCTAAAGACTGTACTGCCCTTTGCACAGCAGTGTGGGTGTTCCAGCCGGGTGCCTTGTTTGGTGATGGCTGAGGTTGGAATCTTCCTGCATCCGAGGGAATCTCTTGCTGGCGTGTGCAGTCTGGTTACGTGCCGGGAAGCAGGTAGGCAGCACCATGAACTGTCAGGATCTGTGCTGAGAGAGGAATTGAAAATTCGATGGTTGGGGCTGGCATATTTTAGCTTAAACTCTGCTGTGTAGTTATCAGCAGATGAATTTGTGTTTCTGTATATGAGCAGCAGTATGGAATAATGTTGTGTGAGACTGGTCGTGCCCAGCTGTAGCTTCCCCATTTGCTCATGGACAGGTCCTTGCTCCAGAGCTGGCTTTGATGCTCCAGCGCTGGAGCATGCACAGGAGAGCTCCCTGGGCTCTGAAGGAAGGGCAGCAGGGCTTTCTCTGGTCCCTTTCTGCTGGCATCAGCTGGCAACCATGTGGGCTCAGAGAAAACCACACCTATGGTAGCTTCTTGTGTAGCAGCTTTGGAGGACAGTGACCTGTTTAGTGAGGGGATATCGAGGTAGCTGATGTGCAGAAGACATCTGGATGGAAGACGGAGAACTCTGAGTGATCACTGCATGTTCAAAAGATCAAAGAACGTCCAGGAATATAACAGGAGGTGCAATTTCTGCATGGCAGTTTCCAGTTGAGCACTCAGAAGGAGTTTTCTTCCCCTTCATTCCAGTTGTTTGTTCCAGCCATCATCAATGACTGAGTTTTGCTCTTATTTGGGGATTCTAAGATGCTGCAATGACTGGTGGAGGGTGCAGCAATAACCAGCTCACTGGCACTGTTCTCTGTGGTTTTTTGTCAGCAGTGTGGAGCATGAGTAGAGAGTCCCATTAGCAGCAGAGTGCTTGGATGGTGGTTGTTCCTGGTAGTTAATGAGCTACATAAAGTAGAGATTTAAATTTGAGTCTGTTGCAGATCTGCAGGAGAAGGGGCAGCTGGATGCAGGGAAGTGGGTGAGGTACAACTCACTTGCAATCCATCATGTGCCATTTTGTAGTTAGAATTCTCTTTTATGAACCAAAAACATCTTTAGGATTTCTTCACTTAAACAGTATCTGGTAGTTTGGAATAAACTAAGTTTACTCCAAAACTTGGCATGTCAAGTGATGGACTTAAATTTTAGAAGCTTGTGATAGCTCTGCAAATCAGTGGCGGCATAGAGGGGGTCAAATGAAGAATTGCTTGAGAATGGAGTCGTTCTTCAAGGTAGGTAGTTAATAGTAATTAATGGAAGCAAACAGTCTAACAAATGGGAAGCCTAGCTTCAAGAGTTAGCAGTAACATGTGGAGCAGGAGTGGTATCAAATGCTCCAAGCCTTTCTGGACTCTTCCTTCACTTCATTGCATTGTTGCTTTGCTGCTGTGAAGAAATAATACATAATGATTACTTAAGCCTTACTTACCATATAAATGCATTTCAAAATACACAGTATTATACAATGTACTAGAAACATCATAACTTTCCCAAGGCCAAGCGTGAAAATTGAGAACATCCAGGCTAAATTTCATTGCTTTAAATAGTGTGAATATGGAGAAGTGCTGTTAAGGCTTCCAAGTACCTTAAACCAAGCACTTAAAGATTAGAAAGTCTGTATTAGCAGAGCTGAAATTTTGAAGGAATTGACACTGGAGTTATTGAAATTATTGACTGTCAGTTTTCAGTAAATCCTGGAATACTGGTGAACTTGAGAACAGGAAGAATTCATTTCCTCCATGATTTAAGTAAGTTCTTTGTGGGTGCAAGAATTGACCTCCTTTAGCTCCAGAGTGAAAGAATGTCTGGAATAGTCCTGGATAGGAACTTGGAAGGTAATAGTGTGGAATACAATTGTATGAACACTGATGTGGTCAAATTAGTTTTATTTTTTTTCCATGAGACCACATATTTGGTTAAGTCAGTTGTGTTGTCATTGTCTGAGATCTAGAAATTAATTGTGTTCAGTATTCTAATTACGGAAGTGACTGTTGTGCAAAATTAATGCACCAAATCACAAATTATTTCAACTACTAATGCTTGTTTGTAATGAAGGATCCTTTTCTAATGATGTCACATAATCTCAAGCCAAGGGTATGTAATTTTCATTACAAGTCTAGAAGAGCAAAAGCTGTGATTCTGAATGGAGTTACGGTGGTGGCTTGTTGCTTTAGAGGGATCCCAGTTGCCCAATAAACAATGGATATTATGAAACAGTAATCGCATAAGTAGGACTCAATGAGAAGATTTACCTTTGGAACAGAGGAGCACAGAGCATCTTAGAGGAGGAAGGAGTGTAGAAAAATAATCTTGGATCCCTGTGGAAAGCAGTGTAATGGGAATGGGAGCTCTGGATAAGCCAGTACATGCAGCTCTGGAGCTTCTCAGTGATAAATGGGGGGATTTTACCTCTGTGACAGCATGAGAGTAGAAAATTCTGCATTCAGATCCCACACACATTGGAGGATTTTAAAACGATTTGACAACTGGAGAGGGCACAGAGAAGCATCAGAAAAGTTTGGCACATGAAATAATGAATTTTGAAATACTCAACCTTAGCAGAGTCTGAGTGGTGAAACCTAAAGGCTCAGGGCTTGGAAGAAATGGACCTGCTCCTCCAGGGACATATTTTGAGGAGCAACATTGATTTAGATGTTGTTTAAACCTCTTAAGTTCTGTTTAGGCTTCTCATTCAGCTGGTTGCTTGATTTATTTTCATTTTTATGGAGAAAAAGAAAACACAGAAAAACAGTTCAGTTTTGGAGCAGCTTGACTGAGGGTTCTGGCAGTCTAGTCCTGGAGCCATAAAACGAATGAGCACTAAAACAGGAATTAATGCAGAGAGTTGTGATACTTTGTCTGAAACAGGAAGTTGATGGTGATGATCCTTCAGATTTGATAATACACAGAGGCTCAGTCAGTTGATTTTATCAAAAAGAAAACACAGAAATAACTCAATTACAACATGTAAGTGAGCTTCAGTGGGAGAAACCAGAGGTACTGCCATGTCTGTCAGTCCTGGCGAGCTGAGCCTGAGCCGCTGGTCCTGCTGAGCAGGGGCCAGCCTCAGGTGCATCAGGAAACAGGGCATTTCTGAGTGAGAGAGGATCAGCTGGAAGGGGAAAGTGAAGGATGGAAAGTGGTGGATCTACCACATTTGGTAATTTTGGGATCAAGAACGAGTGAGGTTTTGGGAGGGGAAGAGATATTTTAGTGCTGAGGTTCCTGTTCCCCTGCTGTCAGTTCATATGAAGAAAAGTAGATCAGCTACCAAAGGTACTTAGGAAATGTTGGCTTAAAATGAAGAACTTGTCATATTCATCACAGGGCCATGTTGTGGAATTAGCTGAATTCAGAGTAGGTTATTTACTAATCTCTAATTAGCAAGAAAATATGCAAAAGAATAATTATTTTTAGTTTATTATTTTTACTAATGGCAGTGGTCATGCACAGGGCTGCTATGGTCACCATGGGTAGTTTCTGCTCTTCAGAAGCACTGAAATATTGTGATGGGCTTAAAAGATAATGAGAATTTCCTCTCCTTGCATCAGTTTCTTTCAGTGAGGGATTTTCAACACATACTCTTCAGCTCATTGAAAATTTAAGATGAAACAATTTAGTCCAGAACTTTCTATGTGGGGCAAGAATAACATAGATAGAATTTCTGTAGTTTTTGTTTAACTTAAGATAGCTGAAAATGGAGTTTAAAACTAAACATGGCTTCCTTGCCCAGCAATGAAACCAAAGCTGCCAGTGGATGGAAGCAAACCATGCCACATATCCATTAGGACATGCTTCCTCTCAATCCCAGATCACTGGGCTATGCCTGAGATGTCCTGAGGGAGAATGCTGTGTCCAGGAGACCAGGTTGAGTGTTTTTAGAAGTCAGGAAGAACTTGTGAAATCTTCCAGCCTGCTGCCCTTAGGAGTGTCTGAGTGAAGGGTCTTCCTGGGAGCAGGTGCTTTACCTGGGATGGTGAATCTGAGCAGCTGAAAGGGACGATGTTGTGGAGAGCCAGGGCAGTGGATGGTGGGAGCCACAGGGAATCCCTGGGCAGCCGAGGCTCTGCAGCTGCTCATGGTTGAGGCTGGTGGAGTTGTCCATAGCTGTTCTGGATGGCTGTGAAATTCAGGTCTTTTCCTAATCTGAGTTAGACTGGGAGTGAAATGGAGGTTTGAAAGCTGCCAGTTACAGCTCTGAAGAAGGTATGGACTCATTCCAAGGGCTGTGATGGGACAGCCTGAGGAACAGAGTGCGTTGTCTGTGCCAGTCACATACGCTCCGGGAATGTGCTGGGGATCAGAGCAGAGGTCTGTCCATGGGTAGTCCTGTGCCTTGAGGGGAGGTGGCAGCAGCTCTTGGGGTCTGGTGCCCTCAGACACTCACAGCTGGGTCTGCCCACAGCCCTGATGGATGCTCTGTTTCAGGGTCTTGGTCAGTGCTCTGAAGTGAATCAGGGGTCTGGGATTTGCTGATTCAAACACCCCATCCATCCCCATCTGTACCTGCAGTGCTGCTGGTACAGTGGTGGTGTATCTGTTCATGCACACAGGTGCCTCCATGGAGAGGAGCCTGGCATCTCTTGTTGTGAGCCCAGCTGCCTGCTGTGTTTAGAGGTTCAAACCCTGTATGTAGTTTCTGTCCTCTCTGCCTTTGGATCCCAAGGAGCATCTGGCTCTGATGCTTGAGAATCATCTCCAGCTTACCTGAGCCTTTATTTCATTCCAGGTGTGGAGCTGGCACGGAAACACTGGGATCTAGAGAGGTGATTCCCACTGTACACTCATTCTCACTGTCTGTGGTTCTCAGATGGGAAGGATCTGCGGTTGTGTTTGTTCTCCCTTGCTAGTCTGCAATACGTAACAAAGCCCAATTTTGTCTCAAATAAGAAATACTCCACCAGGCTCCTTTTTGGAGAGTGCTGCACATTAGGTGGGTTAGTGAACCCAGAGTTCCTTACTGGCAAGGAGGAATTCAGGGGGTTTGATGGAAAAATCGGCTCCATTCAAAATGACTAAGGAAGGACTGTTCATCACAAACTGGGTTAGCTGACGATTGGAGTTTCCAACTAATGTTAGCCTTTAACAGGGTCACAGAGGGATTAGTTCCCGTTAGACAGGAGCTTTGTGGCTGACCCACTGCCGAGTGCTAATGGGTTTGTGTGGATTCTGCCATCTGAGCTCCAAGTTTGTTTTTAATGTAGTCATAAAACTGGGAGACTGAAAGGGACCTCCTGAGTCACTGAGTGTGCTCCCTTCCTCTCAGAGGCAGCAGTCATGGAACACCTTTGCCAAGGCAAGATCATAGATGTGGGAACAAAGAATGTAGGTCAGGCTCATAGGGTGGGCATCCCGGGAAGGGGGGAATTGCTGCAGTTTGCTGAATGAATGTGTTTCTCTGGCAAGAATTGCTAAGATATTCCTTTGGATCTTACTATGAGCTGCTGTCTAGCAAAATAATGAAAGAGCTGTCTTTTTTTTTGTGTCTGACATGGGAGAGACTGCAAGTAAAATGCTACTTGCAGTTTTCAAAAGATGTTGAAAAAATATAAGAGGCTTCAGAAAAAAGCCCAAGGAAAAAACCCTTTTATTTGCAGGACTGGAAAGCTGGTTCTGTAAAGAGAAGGAAAAAGGTATTTGTTTATTGAAAAATGTCTTGACACCTTTCTTCCGGGAAGGATTCGGGAATAGCTGCTTTGGCAGCCAGCAGACAAGGGATTTGGTTATAAAAGACGTGAGGGTAAGGGAAGAAGAAAAGCTGAAGCCAACTAACTTGTAGAACAGCTTAGCAGGGATGGTGGTAATTTCTTGTTCACTTGAATTCATAGGAGTGGGGGTGGTTAAATTTTAATTAGCGAGTTTGGGTGAGGTGCAGGTTTGCCAGCTGAAATGCAGTGCTCTAAAGCCTGACATCCCTGGAACAGCTCATTTGGGAGCTGGAATATGGAAATCACAGAAATATTTCTGCTGACCATTTGTAGTTCGCATTACTGCTTGAAATATTAATGTGATCCTTAGAGTGTGCCTTCTGCAAGGCTGGATTTGTCCCTCAAGTTTATAGAAGAGTTTGGAATTTTTGCCTGGATTTTTGCCTATGCCTTGTTCCAAAGGTAAAAAGGAATTTTTGCCTGGATTTGATGACAAGTTTATAACAATTGCAGGCTGAGGTGGGCACAGGATTTTGTTTGTCCCCTGTAGGCTTATAGCAGTCAGGGATGGACAAGAGAACACAATATAATCATTTCAGATGTGGAGTCCTGGTGGAGTAAGAACTCCGGATTTTTTCAGGAAATTTTTGTTTTCTTACTCTCTGTATATACTTAATGCTCATCATGGCTGTTGGAAGACATTTCAAACTGAACTTCTTAAAATTTTTAAATTTATTTTTTAAAACAGGAAAATCCAAACCAGTTCTTTTGAGGAGCTGCGTGGAGAGGGCAAGTCTTACTGATTCCCAGGCATGAGCTTTAGGGAAGAGGGCCTGGAGAGTTGGGGGTGGGGATGGTCTCTTCCTCAGCAAAGCTGCTCTTGTGGCTCAGCAGCTTGGCAAGTGAATCCTGCACAATAAAGCTCCCTCTTGTGGTGCTGCTGGCTTTCCAAGTGCATAAAGGCATTTCTGTCACACAGAAATGTCTTTTCATGGGCCTGCAAGTGAGCATTGCATTTGGCTTGGTAACTTGTGCTTCAAAATGTGTCCAAGATTTTTGTTGAGTAAATAATGCACTTATTGAAGAAGAGTTGAAAGTATCTTGTTTAGGACTTGAGGAACTTGCCATACTGTGGAATAGAGAAAGATAAATATTATCCTTACTGGTTATATCAACTTGGAGTAGTTTGGATGCTTCAAAATAGACTTGTTGTGGCTTTAAATGACTCAGTAGCAGTCAGGATGGACTATCTGCTATACCTGCTGTCATTTCTCTAGATGGTCAATGGCTGTGAGTATGTAACAGTGTCATTTGACACAGTTTGTGTTCAGTGGGATGTGCTGTAGTGTGTTTATAAAGCCAGGAGTGGTTTTATAATGATCTAATGTGATATATTATGTATGGCATTCTTTCCCTCAGCTCTACCCGCACTACTGTGGCCTCATCTCAAGCCCTTGGTGCAGTTTTGAGCACCACAATATAAAAAAGACATTAAGCCACTGGAGAGCATCGAGGGCCATGAGAATGGTGAAGGGGCTGGAGGGGAAGCCTCATGAGGGACAGCTGAGGTCTCTTGGTTTGTTCAGCCTAGAGCAGACTTAGGGGAGACCTCACTGGGGTCTTCAATGTCCTCATGAGGGGCAGCAGAGGGACGGGTACTGATCTATTCCCTCTCATGACAAGTGACAGGGCTCACGGGAATGGCTGGAGCTGAGCTGGGAGATGTTTAGGTTGGATGTCAGAAAAAGGTGCTTCCCCCAGGAGGTGCTGGGGCACTGAGCAGGCTCCCCAGGGAATGATCACAACTCTAAGCCTGTCTGAGTTCAGGAAGCGTTTGGACAATGCTCCCAGACACTGGGTGGGATTGTTGGGGTGTCTGTGTAGGGTCAGGAATTGGACATGATGATCCTGATGGACTTGGTGGTCCCTTGCAACTCCTCATATTCTATGGCACCTGCTTAAAAACTTCAGAAGCTGGAGTCAATCCAGTGTTGCCTTTCATTAAGTCAATTTACCATCACCCAGCAGAAGCTCTTGCAATGACTTTCACCTTGCTAAAAGTGAAACACTTTTAAGGCTGTTAAATGTTTGATTCTGGCTGATGAACCCATCTGCCTGATAGGCTCAAAAGTCACCTTCTGAAAGTGCTGTTGAATAAATGGAGTTCCCAAAGCCTGTCTCCAAGAAACAGCTGATGTGCCATTAGGGCATCTTGGTGTGTGCGTTGGTCGTTCAGTCATTGGTAAATGACTGCAAAAAGTGCGGGTATAGGAAATGCCTGTTGTGGCAGCTTGTGCTGTCTGGAGTCATGTTACTCTTGCACCACAGTAGGTGATTGGTGCTTTGCCAGGGCCAGTGTCTTTGGCCAAACAGGAAAGACTGTCCCCAAACATGCACCAGTCAGTAATAAATAGACACATGGAGATCATGGAGATAATCAGCTAATTCTGGAGCAGGATGTTTGGGGTGCCATGCTGTGAACGAGGTGGTTCTGTAAGATCATGCACGTAAACTTCCTCATTTACTTCCATAAGCAGAGAGGACTAGCCTGCTCTGTGCTGTCTGACATGGATTGGGTCTGTGTCTGCCCTAGGCATCCTTGGAGCTGGATTTCTTTAGTCTGAGCGTGAGCTAGAGCCTGTAGGAGCAGGTTGATCCTGTTTCTCCTGTTGTGCCCAGTGGCATGCAGGCTTTCCTCTGGGCTCTGCCCAGAGCAGTAGCCTGTGCCAGGAGACATGTGGCCCGACCAGAAGTCTGCTGTGCTGTGCCCTCCCTTCCTTGGCTTCCCTGACATGTTGCCAGTGCAGCAGCTACAGGTGTTGGCCCTGAAGCACAGCCTAGACTGGTGACAGTTTCAGAAGTGGTATCATTGCCTGCGTGAGCTGAATTCTTGCCCCTGTTCATCTTATTCCGGGTTCTTGTTCCCTGCAGAGCCGTATTAGAGGATCTGGTTTGGGGTAATGGACGGTCCACCTGGAGATAGCCTTGGCTTACTGCTTAGCAAAGCCAGAGGCAGCACAGCCCTCTTGGTTTCATTTACTCTCAGCCTAAGCAAAGCTCCCTACAGTTCTCCCCTGGGCAGTTTAGTTCAGTCCCCTGTGTCTCAAGGGTCCTGTTGTGTCATTGCCACTGTGTCCCCTCCTGGTCTCAGTGCTTATCTCCTGCCTCCCTGTCTTTGGTACAGAGCAGACTCTGGAGTTGTGACTTGTGATGTAACCAGTTGGTTCAGCTTGAGAATCGGATTTGTCCTGTTGAAGTACAATACTTCAAATCCTGCCCAGCTGTTCCCAGTTGTGCTTCTCTTCTTACAGCTTGAAGGCCCTAAATGATTCATCAGACAACAGGATATTAGAAAAGAATGTCAGTTCTCTTCCTCAGACTTGATGGTTTCATTGCATTTGGTTTTCTGGCATAGAGAATAGGCAGTCAAAGAAGGGTTAGTATTATCGAGTTTCTCAAGAACATGTCTTTGGGCACCAGGCAGTCTTGTGGTTAAAAGGAGGAAAATAATCAAGAAATGTGTCCCACTGGTCAAGGATTGAGTATTCTCTGGATAATTTGTTGTCCTGATCCCCTACCATTGTCTAATTTCCAATTCAAATGTTAATTTCAATTGGCATTGTCAAGTTTTGATATGCTGCAAGTGCCTTGCAGGATCAGAAAAATTTTATTACCAATTTTGAGGACTGGATTGGTCGATGCAAGCTTGGTAAAATGTTTGAAGAGCAAGATTGGTGGCCTTCTTTGCTCTTCAGCTCCTCCACACTATTGGTGAATCTTGCTCCTTCTTTGTTTGTAAGATAATTGCTTTGGAAACCATGTATAATTGGTTTTAACTCCAGTTTTCATGTTCTCTGTGAATCTAAAATAAAAAGTACTGTGTTTATGATGCTGGTCTTCAGTTGCCTCAGTCGCCCAATGCTGATGAAAGGTTTTTGTTTTCCTGAAGCAAAGCTCTCTCTTACTCCACTGTCGGTAGCTCACTTGTGCATTATCTTCATTCTGTAATTAATGATAATAAGATAACTTTATATGTAATAAATTCCTGTCAAGTTTCAATCAAATCTAATTTGGTTTTGTGAAGTTGTGTACTGCCAAACCAAGTGTGTGCAGTGGATGTCAGAGATCTAAAAGATAAAACAGTTTTGTAGTTGTGTTTATAAATAACACTTCAGTTGCAGGTACTTTATCAAAGTAATAATAATAATCTTCTTTTAAATTGATCATATTCCGGCTCTTCCTGAATGTTTGCAGCTGAGGAAATTGTCAAGCACTGGCACAGGTTGCCCAGGGCAGTGGTGGAGTCTCCATCCCTGGAAGTGTTCGAAAGATGTGGGCGTGTGGGTTAGTGGTGATCGTGGTGGTGGTGGTGGGTTAAAAGTTGGACTCAATGATGTTAAAGGGCTTTTCCAGCCTTAATGATTCCATGATTCTGTGGAGACGTATAATGCAGGACAGGTCTTCGTTTCCAAAATGTAATTGACTTTCTGGTTCCATTATCTATTTTTGAGGCACAGTGAAGTGTTCTAAGGGATAGACAATGGCACTAACTAAAGATATCTCACCATTCCTGCTCTCCAGACTTGTTCCTGGTGAGGGGATTTGGATATCAGTGCAGCCCTGGCTCCCTGACAGGTCAGGGTGTGACTGCCAGGCCTCCTCTGCACCAAGTTCTGTGTTCTGGTGGGGCTGAGGAGGTTCTGGAGGCCACGGAGGCCTCTTCATGCTTCGGGCTCCCCTGGCTTTTGACTGTGGCAGAAACTTCTTTCCTTTTCCTGATCTTCTGATGGAGCCCTTCTGTTTTCCAGGACTGGCAACCTCCATTCGCATGTGATGTCGACAAGCTTCACTTCACACCAAGGATCCAGAGGCTCAATGAACTGGAGGTAAACTGGAAAGCTGAGCAGTACTTCTGCTCCCAAATGTGTCTGTGTGTTTTCGGGAGGTGATAATGTTTGCCAGAGTTGGCCATGAGCTGACAGCACTCTGGACCACAAACAGCAATTTTTAATTAGCACAAAAATTCATCTGTTTCAGAACCTGAACATTAGAAACATTCCAGGCATAAAAGTAATGTTAATGCTCATTAAAGGAACATAATTTAGGCTTTTTTCACACAGGTGCTTCTAAGTAGTTAAACTGTCAAAGGCCATAGATCTGTGTCTATGTTTTGTACTCATACAGCATCTTTCAAAAGGAAAAGAGATGAAACACTTGGAGTGCTTTAAAAATAGCCAGCCTTTTGGAAGAAACAGTTGCAAAATCTGGATTCAGTTGGTGGAAATTTGCTGTTCACAAGCACTTTCATTCACTGCTTCAATGAATTGACACTAAAGGGGAGTGCGAGGAGTCATGGTTGGCTTGGTGCTGGTACCATTTGCGATGATGGTGACTCTGTGCCTGATTATTCTCCTGATTCTTGGTTTTTAAAGGCCTGACATGGTTGTGTGAAGTGCTGGGGAAGGGCTCAGATGCTGGCTCGGAATGCTAAGAGAGGGGTTTGTGTGACCACAAGCTGTTCAGAGCTCCCTGGATTTTGCAGACAAGCTAATCTATACAGATGTGGCCAGTTTTTACCTTAAGATTAGAAAATTTACTGAAAATAAAATATGTAAAAATTTAAGTTACTGCTCTTACATAGCAGCAGTGCAGTGATCTTACTGTGGTAATTGCTGTGCAACCAGCCAGTTTCCCTGCCATGACCCATTTGTATCCTTAAAAGTAAAACAAATACAGTTGTGAGTGACGAGGGGTAACAGAAAAAAACTTGATTTTTTTTTAATACTGATTTATATTTGGTTTATTGCAAACTATTGCAATAATTAATGTAGTAAATGCAATAAATCCTGACAATGCCGCTGGTTTAGGGAGCTTTTAGCAGTAATAACTTACAGTTTGGCTGTTCTCCCAAAGTACTTTTCTCAGTGCAGTAAAAGGTAACAAAAAGTGACTCAAGGAAAGATACAGATACCATCAATGGTATCTGCATGGAATTTATTTTTTTTCAAATGATGAGAGGGAAAAGTGGAAAATTACTCTTGCAGAGGGCAAAGCTGGGCAAGCAGCTGTGGCTGCAGTGCTGTAGACCTTATACAAAACCTACATCTTCTTTTAGCATGCAGTTCACTTGTTTGGTTGGTTGGTTTCAGGCCCAAACTCGTGTAAAGCTGAATTTTCTGGACCAGATTGCAAAGTTTTGGGAGCTTCAAGGATGCACACTGAAAATTCCACATGTGGAGAGGAAGATCTTGGATTTATTTCAGCTTAACAGAGTAAGACCATTATGGAAAAACTCCCCTGAAGAGCTGCTCTGTTACCTCAGATCTTGGGATGATATCACAGAGGGTCAGGGGAGGTTTTGGGGTATATCTAAGCTGGAAAAAGTATTCCTTTCTTTACACTAACATAGCTAATGGGACAGTAAGAGTAAGAACACATTATCAGGGAAAGACGGTAAGTAATACATTATCATGGAAATTTTCCTGTGAGCTGGCAGATCACCTTAAATTTCCAGCTCTTCTTTAAAATTGAGCTTGGGTATACTGGTCAAGAATAAACTTACGCTTAATTAGAGAAAGTTCCTGGAAAAAGACAAAAGTGAGAGAAAAGAAATTTCCAGTAGAAGTATGGAAGAAAAAAAATCCATTTGTTTTTAGGATGAAACTTGTTAAACTTGTGGAGAAGTTCATGTATACTGATAGTAAGAGATGGGATTCTCCAATAGGATACGTTCTTTCTCTTTCCCTTATGTTTAGGGCAGTTTTTATTGGGGATTTTTGAGCTTATTTTTTAGCACTTGTTCCAGTGAAAAAAAATGAGTGTCCTGTGCTAGAAAGTTGTGTTAGGATACAAAGTGACAAATTGCAGCCAAATAAGTTCTCAGAGTAGGCTGGGTGACTGCACAGGAACACAGGTGCTGAATTCTTTGTAAAGTAATTCAACAGGTTTGTAATTCCTGAATAGGTTATATGTTACATATTCCAGTTATTGCCTTAAAAAAAACTTCGATGTTGTGTGTGATTTTTTAAATCTATACTTTTGTGGTTTAAAATGTCAATTGGGATATTGTCCTGCCTTTTTCTTGAACACTGGTAGTTTTGCTATTAAATATGAGACCATTTAATTTTCCCTTTTTAGCTAGTTGCAGAACAAGGAGGATTTGATGTCGTTTGCAAGGAGAGAAAATGGACCAAAATAGCCACAAGGATGGGCTTTGCTCCTGGCAAAGCCGTGGGCTCACACATCCGCGCACATTACGAGCGAATTCTCTACCCCTACAACTTGTTCCAGTCAGGAGCGAGTCTCTTGGTAAGCTGTACTGAAACTAACTGCTCAGTTAATGTACCAGCCAGTCTGGGAGGGTTCTTTTGATTTCTGGAATGTTTGTGAAACTGCATTTTGTGCCTGGTGTCATGCAGGTGACCAGGTGCTGTGGTCAGCAGTTCAGAAAGCCACGGGGAAACTTTTCATTAGAAGTGAAGTTTTTAGCATTAGTCCTCCCAGGTAACCTCTGACTCCTGCTTTCACCAGTATCTGTTGGGATTTTCTCTCTTCAGTTTATCAAAGCCTCATGATAAGGGATGTTCCTGTAATGATTTCTGTAAGGCCAAGTACTGCTACATTCATGGAACATTCCAGGTCCATCTCTCTGCCACGAGAAATGGTGTGGGCCTGTGTCACGTGCCTAGAGTGACTGAGGGACTGTGCCAAGCCATGGCAGTGTTGTGGCACGTTCACTAAGGGGATAAGTTGCAGAAAACTTCCTGGCTGCTGTAGTGATGTTAACAGGGTGATTTGGGATTTTTTCCAAGCTTAAATCTTTGTCCTTCCTAGTCATCAATCTGTGATTTGGCCATTAAACCAAACTTCAGGGTTGACTGAGAGTGGAGGCCACATAATCTCTAGTGAGGAATAGGTCTGATCTTTTAGAGCAGCAGTCATTTGTTTGAAAAACCACAATTGGTTGCAGTTGCCAACATCCATTTTTATTTCTTTGAAATGCTCTTTTCCATGATGGTCTTTCAAAGACAGGAGTACTGACCTTTTTTAAGCAATAAATGCCCTAATCCTGTTACAAGCAATATCCTTGTGTACAGAAATCAACACAGGCCTTTACACAAAGCTGCCAAAATGAGGAAGGGATTTGATGTAAGTCCAGAGAGGTTAGAATTAGATTTTTTATTTAGGTAGTGACAATCACTTCTCAGTGAAGAACAGCTAAATTCTGCTGGCCCTTCAGAAGAAGGGGTATTTTGCAAACAGGATAAGAATAAAATAGAGTTGAAGATAAAAATCTTCATGCTAAGGAAACTGCTGGATCAAAAATATTTTGGCTTCCCTCAAACATTCATGTTAACTAATGGAAAGCAGCACCATTTTCTAAAGATATTGAATTGAAAACTTGGCATTTGTATTAGGTGTGAAAACTGTGATTTCTTTTTAGGTTTTTATTGAGCTTGTGTGTTTGTTACATCTGTCTTTGCTGCCATATTTTTGAGGTGCCATTGCACAGGGAAAGATCTAATTAAAAGTTGTAAAACAATGGATATGATACCATAGTATCCTGGGAATGGAAATTTCCTGAGAGCGTCTGTCACACAGTTAATACTCACTTAATGGTTTGCTCAGTATTAAACTCTTTTAGAAGAGGAAAAACCTCCTTAGATGAGTACGTGCTTCATTTTAAATGACTTTTCAAGCTCTGTCTTGTAATGGGGGCTTGACATCTGTCCAAACCGATGTGGAGGCAGTTCTACACAAGTGATGCATGTAAGGTACTTATTTTTTTAGCTCCTCCCCTCCCCACACAGTTAAAATATTCCCCTCCTATATGTGGCAGACACAGATTTTTTAATGACCTGAGAGAATTCACAGAAATAAGTTGTTTAGATCACTTTCCACTCTAATTTGATTTTTTTTTCCTGACAGTGTTGTCTTTCAAGTGAGTTTGTTTTATAATATGTTGTTTGAGTATCATCTCAGATGGGATTCCTTTTGGCTTCCTTTCGTGTGTTCTTATTAAGTGGTGCTCACACAGATGCTTCTTGAGTAGGTGTCTGTTTTCCTGGTAATCTAAGCACCTGAGCTGTGTTTTTGGAGAAGCTGTGGCTGTTCAATGTGACAGCTGTCAGTTGGAGATGTGCTTCCTCCTTCAACACCCAGTTGAGAGAAGCTCTTCACAGAGCTCTGGTGATCATCCAAACAAGATTATTGCTTGTATTCACTGAGTTTTTGATTTTTTTTTACTTTATTTGGTAATACTTGAAATAGTTGTTGCCGTCTTTCCTGCAGAAGCCAAAAATATGAAATTATGTAGTTTCCACTAATGACTGTACCATAACTTTAATCTCATCTAGATCTGCATATAGCGTTATCTGTTTGTGTGGTTTCAATACTTGTTAAACTGGCTTCAGGAGTTATTTTGGCAGATATTCCAGCTGGAAATATTTCTATCTACGTGCTGAAATAATGAAACTCTCTGGAGCTGTTCAGAGGGGAATAGACCGGAATAGCATGTTTTCATTAAAGCTCATGTTCAGTCCAACAGCAAAATTTCCTTAAACAAGCCAGTTTCTAATACTCAAAGCAGCGCTCCACAGTGGGTATTTATTTTCCTCTTATTTTGAAATTGACTACACGGGTCTTGGGTGTCTTCAGAGTAGTTGCAGTGAGCCTGTTGGTACTGGTTCCTGCCACCTGTACTTCTCATTCCCAGCTGTAGTAACTGTGTGTCATCCCAGAGTCACACTGAATGCCTAGAGGAGAAAGTGTCCCCTGCATGAACTGAGATGTCCAGAATCTTCTGTCAGTGCATCTTCTTTGGTGCATTGCCCAGATGTTTAATGATTTAAAGTGCAGATACATTTTGGGAGCCTCGAGGTGGTCTTACTTCTGTTTTCCAGTGAATCCAGCTGATTCAGTAATTGCGCATCTGGTCCCTTTTCCAAACTAAGGCTTTAGTGGCTTTAGCGAGATTCATATTTCCAAAGATTTATGTATGCCTCTGATAAAGATGTTTCAGTGTAAGATGTTTCTCTGGCACCTTCATTGTTCCTGGAGAAAAATGAGCACCTCTGTAGCCTGGTGGGTTTTACCCTCCATGGATGTGTAGCAGGGTAAACCAGTTGTGTTCTGCAAGTACAGGGAGCCTGACTGATTGACTTTTGTGTAAATTACTACTAATAAATATCTAAACCTAGAAGAGATTAATTGTATTCCTTCCCCCCTCCACCCCACCCCCAATCTTTGACTTCCTGAAGGCCTTGTGACCATTGTCCTTTGTCTGCTGAAGGAGCTATTCCTTTGTGGCTTCAGCTGATGGGTTTTAACTTGCTCTCTGCTACTGCTAAGGGTTCAAGGATCGTGTGTGCAACCATCTTGTTGGAATATAACGAGATCATGGTCAGAGTGTGGGGGGTGAGCTTCTGGGGAATGGTTGATAGAAGCACAACCTCCCCAAAGCCTGGTTGGGAAGAGGGAAGGACTGGAGAGATGGCAGCTGTGTCCTTGGTTGGAGACAGTCAGTGTAGGAGTAAAGGAGGTATAGAGGAATTCTCATCCTTACAATTCTAGATATTCTCTTGGTACAGCTGATGTTGTGAATTAACAGCTATTATATACCACTGCCTTTGCCTCGGGTTAGAGAGGCACTGGGAAATGTTTGTGCTTAAATAGGTGGTGAAACATCATTATTTTAAATGTCTTCTGGTGTTTTTAAAGGAATAGTGAGTGCTCTTTTTTTAATGGGGTTTGGTTTTTTTGTTTGTTTGTTTGATTGTTTGGGGGTTTTGGGAGTGGGGTTTTTTTGTTGCTGGGGGTTTGGGTTTTTTGTTTTGATTTTTGGGCTTTTTTTTGTTTTGTGTGTAGTTTTGTTTGGTTGGTTTTAGCTTTTTTTTTTGTTTTGGGTTTGTTTGGGCACTGCACTGAAGTGAGGCACAAACCTTGGTTTTCAAGGTTTTCTTACACTTTTGTTTAGGAAAAGCTGTTTGCCTTCTAGATCTTTTTTTTTCAAGGGTCATATGTCCTCTATTATCAGAAGCAGTAGAAACTTTTTTTTTTTCTGATAATTTTGGTTTTCACATGAGGAAATGATTCAAGGACCCAGATTTTATAGAAGTTCTTTTCTGTTCTCTCATTTTCAGCCTTTTCCTACTCATTTGCTCTTTCTGCTTGTCCATTTTCTGGTCTGAGAAATTGTTATTTTTTGCTATCTTCACTGATGTTGATGTCACATCATCTTCTTTCATCTTCTGTAGATGCCTCATCCATGGAAACAGTTAAGGCCAGATTGGATGGGTCTCAACCTCGTCTAGTGGAAGGTGTCCCTGCCCATGGGACAAGGTGATCTTTAAGGTCTCTTCCAACCCAAACCCTCTGCAATCCTGTGATTCTGGTTCCAGTGGGAGCTTTAAGGGACCAGGCTCTTGTGAAGAGGCAGCTGCAGTGCTCTGGGGCTCCAGACTCAACCTTTGAGCATCAGCCAGGACTCACTGGTTGTGTGCATGAGCAGCAAAGTTGAATGGTACACTGTGTATTTAATGCTGAAATTAAGTCAGCCATTTGCTTTCAGAATATAGATCTAGAGTTTACAAAGTCTAAGACTGGAGGCAGTCTGAAAGCAAACAGAAGTTCTGGAGGTTTCTTTGGTCAGTCTCACGGGCTGTCTGTGGGTGATGGTTCATGACATCCTGCCGCCCTTGACTGATACTTCTTTTTTGTTAAATAAATAATTTTTTGGTGTAGACTTCTCTTCTAAAATAACACTTTTTCCTCATTTTCTCTCCCTCATTCTGGCTGTCATTTGTTTCTGAAAGTCTGTTTTCTGTCTGTAGAGCTGTCTATAGAGCATCATCCTCACATCACTGCAGTAGTTCTCTCTGTCCTTTACTGCTCTCTCTTGCTGAGAAAATGCTTGTGATGGGAACAGACTAACAGAACTGGGAAAATGTGGATCCAGCAATTTCATGAATTACTTCCTGGCAACATGAGATTTTTTCTGTCTGTAGGATTTGTTGTTTACTCATTAAAAACTGTTACATTTTGTCTGCAGTGTTGTGTGGCTTGACAAACGGGGAATTGTCATTAATTATTCTGTTTCTTGCCAGAGGTATGCACAGTTTTCATCAATTAAGTGTGTTCATTCAGCAGCTTGAAAGAACTAAAACGGTTCTTGTATCTTTTCCCTTCTGTCCTTAATTCAAGTAGCAGTTGTCCTCTCCGTGGAGAGAAAATGGAAAGAAGGGAGCTCCTGCGATGTGTGTAGTACAGAGGTGTACTTCAGTTAGGACAGGGATGTTTGATAGGTTGTAATTTACTTTTATATTGCTCTGTATGTTGGCATCACAGCCACTCAACCTTAGGACACTTCAGCAGTTCCAGAGTGATGGTGACCCAGTCTGCAAAGGCCCCATCTGCCAGAAGAGTTTGGCTTGATATGCCATACAGAGAAATGCTTGGTGCTCATTAACTTAAAGGATTACTTCGGCTTTATTTAAGATCCATTATTATGGCTATTGCAGTTGTTAAATTGATAAGAAAAAGTGATGTTGTGCCTTGTTTGGATAGGCAATGTTACCATTGTCATACATGCTGTTTATTAACTCAGCCCAGGAATTATGAGGGTCCTGTCTGTATTCTTTCCATGAGCCAGGAAATTGTTCTACATTGTTTGTATTGCAAGGAGAGGCAGAAACGAAGTAATCAAATTGTCTCTTTAGTGCTTGCAGAAGCCAGATCTGAGCAGTGACACGAAGGACAAGGAGTACAAGCCCCACGACATCCCGCAGCGGCAGTCGGTGCCGCCGTCGGAGAGCTGCCCGCCCGCACGCCGCGCCAAGCGCCTGATGCCCGAGGTGAGCTGGGAGGGCAGCCGGGCACCCTGAGCACATCACTCTGTGTGTGTGCGTAGGACAGCTTCACTGTGCCAGGGCTACCTAAACATTTATAAATCGTAAATAATGGGTAAGAATTGTCTGATGCTTTACCGAGTGTGTTACTGAGTTTTGGGGTTCTGGGAGGCTCTGCTGCGGAATGTGTAGGTGAGTGTGTACAGCAGGGTTATGCTTTCAGCATGGTGTAGATACTGTGGGGCTCTTAGATTAAAATACAGGTGACAAATCCTGGAAATGAATCAGCTGTGATCTGCTGCTCCTCAGTCAGTGAGCAGCACTTATTCTCTAAATGTACCTGGAGGTTTCTGTACATCTCTCATGAGTTGAAGCCAGCTATTAGAACGAGAAAGATTTTGGTTATAACATTAGCATTGTTGTAATTAATTTTTCACTCTTGAGTTCTGTCAATTTGTGTTAATTTACCCATGCAATACAAGGAAAAAATATATGCCATTAAATCAGTGTGGTTTTGTACAATCTTACATGTCTCTAAGAAATAATATTTGGATAAGCATGAAATATATTGGTTATATCTCAGTATCTTCTGTGAAGAGCTCATGTGTCTCCTTTGTTGCTGGAAAACAGCAACGCTTTGGCTCCAGCCTTTCCAGCCTGATGATCCTATCTCCAGAGAGTTCTTATTTCTTTTGTTTGAGCAGATGAAGAGTAGGGCAGGATATTCCCAGGAGAGGGTCTGATTAGTGGTGACATCATGAGTTATGAAGGTCACAGTTTGTTTCAGACTCCCATTGTTCTGGTCTTGGTCTTTATTAGTACTAATAGTACAGCTTAGCTGTTGCATATTCTGCCTGTAATTATGCTTGGTTAATGAGTTACAATTAAGGGTTTCTAAAGCTTTTCAACTTAACTACCTGGTTACAAGTGGATTTATAATTCTGAGCAAACTTCAGTAGTTTGGGCTGAAACTTTCCATTTGAAGTGTCTGCCTGTGGTTGAAGGATACTTGTTCTCATGGATCCCTTAAGAATTGACAGCAGGACAAATATACACCAAAATTCCAGCTGTTTCTCTGGCAGTGATGTCAGATGGCACTGACAGAGAGAGCACATTTTTGTTATTTTGGGGGAAACCAACTGCTCATCCTAAGCCAAAGGGCAAGGCTGCCCTCTCAGTTCTTGCCCCAAGCACCACTGATGTTGTATACGTCATTTTTGTAGAAGGAAAATCCATAATTAAGAACATAATTGGAACAACAGTACTAAGGCTGAATTGAGCAACAGACTGCCTGGCTTAGCCAGGAGCGTAGTGTTCTAAGACAGTAATTTCTCAAAGTTAAGATTTGTTAATGTGAATTTTGCTGTTCCATGTCAGTGCAGTCAGAGAAGGTGATTAAATGCATTTTATTCAACATTGAAGCTCCAAGCACTTTGCATTTGCACTGACCTGGTTGCAAAAGAGAAATGTTTGGTTCATCTCAATTTTTTGCTCTAATGAGATACACAACGATTTGTGTTAAACTATGAGTCTTAAATTCATTCTCATGTTTGCCAGTTTGATGTTTTCTGCTTTTCAAAGGCTGACCATAAACATTGAGAAGAAGTTAACCACAGGGAGGTCCTGTAAGTTATTGTGGCCTGTAGGATAACCACTAGTTTGCAGTTGTGAGACACACAGAGTTTTACCTTGCCCTTTCCTGCCTGATGAGTAAACAATCAGGAGAAAATGTTCATAATGAGGAAGGAAAAGGGCAATGACTGTCTAGGCTGGTTTTGAAATGCAAAGGCTTTAGGTACTTGATGTAGAAAGTTCAGTGTGAAAGACCACAACAATGCAGGGGAGCTGAAAGTGAGATGACTTGGTGTGATAAAAAGCTCAGGCCAAACCAAGAGCTTATCTTGTGAAGATCAGTATCAGCTGAAGCACAAAAGGCACAGCTCACAGGAGCTGAAGGTGCAGAAGTTGGGGGTCTGTCTCTGCACTTGAGGTTCAGGGCACGCTGGCCCTGAGGCAGAACTGCTGCACACAATGAACAACTTCTGTTTCTTAAGCAATGGGACCTCTGCCTGGTCTGATGGAGACATTTGGGCAAAGAGAACACGAAAAGTGATTAGGAAATAATGTCAAAACCAGCTGTGTAAAAATCAAATTCAATCAGACAACCAATGCCTACAAAAAACCCTAGGTTGAACAACAATTCCCACCCGTTGGAGTACATGGAGCTGTGTCCAGTCCTGCCTTAGACCTGGGCCACACATCTCGTCTTTTGGGTTTCAAAGAGTGGCTGAGAGTGACTGACTTGTTGCATGACCTCATTTCCTTAAAAAATAGTGTGTGGAGAAACCTCTTGTAACACTGAGGGATTTGAGGATTGTTCTTCCACCATCTCAAAACTTCAGGGAAGAAATGTAAGAATTAAATGGAAGAGCATTATTCTGTGTTGAAAATTCCAAAATCTACCAAGAAAGGTACCCGCTTTGGAGACTGGAGCATGTTCTGCTCCTCAGAAGTACAAGAAAATCTGTGAAAGCACTGAGTTCCTTGTTCTTTGCTTCTTAATGGGTCCCACTGAAAGCAAACACATCATTATTGGCGTGGACATTTTGGAGGATTTGCTTTCAAATCTTCCGTGTTGTTCCCTGCATTATTTCTCTCTGAACTACTTGTAAATAATTGAAGAGAAGTATTTCAGAACTCCTGGTGTCTATTTAGATTTAGTGGTTTGTAAGTATCAAATGGTTCTGAGTTTATTTGAAGTCTTCAGAGTTTCTCTCTGGTTCTCACCTGTCTGCCTTTTTCCTGGAACAAGGCAGGTTACTAGTCTCAAGCCCTCATGGTACCTCAGTGAGGTGTTTGTGTCTCACACCAAGGAATCATGAAATGGTTTGCATGGGAAGGGACTTCAGAAAATGTTTACTTGGGACTCACAGAGCCAGCCTTTCCCACAGCCAGCTGGAGATTCCAGACTCATCTCTCTGTGCTGGGGTGAGAGGCCAGATCAGCTGGCAGTGAGCATCTTCCCAAACACAAGTGGCAAACCAGAGTCTTCCAGCTAAGGACATTACTGAGGGGTTTTTCTTTGTTTTTGTTTTTTCTCTTTTTAAAGGTAAGCAATGTTAAAACTGAGACTGAGCCTCCGGAAGCCAGAACTCACAATCTGAGACGCAGAATGGGCTGTGCCCCTCCAAAGAGTGAAGGTGGTGAGTGAAACACAGCATAAATGGAGTTTCTGTTACTTTGCACAGATGTGTTTTAAGACCAGAGCTAAAATCAGCTGTTGGAACTATTCAAAGTATTTTATAGAAAAACCTCAACTTTCAGTTAATTTTAAAATTGGATTTTTTGATATAAAGTTCTTTTGTGGGTTTGATCTATTTTTGGGCGTTTTTTTCTTGTAAGTGGTTGAGTTTTCTTGAAGATGATATTTTTATTTGAAAAAGACTTACACTTTTTCAAACTTGTGTGTCTGTTCTGGAACAATCAGGAATGAGATTGGAGCAATGTTTTTGTTTTCTATTTTACATAACATCAGTCCATGAGTTTTAAATAGAAGAAACTCTTTTAAGAATGAATCCGATATCAGAAACTTTTAGATAAGAATTTGGACTTGAAATCAGGAAATTTAACTAATGAAAGCAAAAGGTAGTCTGTTTTGAGCTTAATGATAAAGTTCCCATAATATGATTAAATTGCTGCTATCAGCAGTCCTGAGTCTATTCTCTCCTTAAGAAATAATTATTTGAGACTGAGAAACAGTATTTAATGCCATCAAACAGAAGAATAAGCTTGCTGATAAATAATTTAGCCAAATACATACAGGAACCATTTACAACTACTCAATAATTGAAATTACCTGAGCAATCTGTCAGTCTCATTTGTTCCTTCAAAACCTTTTTTTCAATAGTTTGTTTAGATTATGGTGTTTTGCAGTTTGATTTTTTTTTTCTTCAAGGAGTCTCTAAGCACTAGGCTCCCTCCCCCAAGAGTAAAGGAAAAAGCTCTTGACAACATTCTTTAATACCACATGGAAAGAAAACCTTAGCTGATAAACCTGCTCATAATTCAGTTAAAATGAATTGAAATGGCATATAAAGTACTGAAAAACTGTGGGCTGTGATAGCCAGTGTTGGCTCATGGTGGTGTGCTGGGATTTTTGGGTAACACTGGCTTCTGGAGGCATTGCAGGAGTTCAAGTCTTGCCCTATGCTGACTGAAAGTGTAGGGGGGATAACAATTCAGCAAATACCTTGGTAAGATTCAGTCTAACAAGCAATAAATAAAATAAATAATAACAACGAATTGAAACATTTTGCAATACTCTTTTTTTTTTTCATTGCCCAGACAAGGATATGCGCAGTGTGGTGAAACTCCCTGAGAAGAAAGAACTTTCTGGGGAGTCAGAGAAGGACAAATCCAAAATCAGATCTAAAAAACCCACCAATGCTGTGAGTACCCCCTGCCTTCCTGCAGCTGCATGTTTTGCAGGCGTTCTTGGGTTTCTCTAGGGTGTGTAGTAAAACCTGCTGTCACTTTGTCTCATGGAGGACTCTTGTCTTCTTCCTGGAGCCCCAGGCTGAAGCACACCAGTGTTTGCGCCTGCTGGAATATCAACACTGCCAAAGCTTCCTGCTTCACAAAGCTGGAAATGACAGGATGCTTAAGTTTCATTATCTATAACTAAAGTAACTTTTTTGCTGTCTCCAAAGTACAGTCTCAAAATAAGCATTTTGAAATCATAATGCAGTGTAAGTGGTTCTTGTGTGACCTGATCCCTCCCCACTGCTCTGTAACCTCAAGGGAGCTCCATGCAGGCTATGGCACATGGCACTTCACAGACCTGCCCCTAATTCCACAATTTCAGCACTAAATTGGAAGCTTTGTTGTTCAGATGCATCTTAAAAAACCAACCCTGTTCCTGTTCCAGCTCTCCACATGCCACCAACTATCCCCCAAAACCCCTACCTGAAGGCAGTGGTAGTTGTCTCACTTTTGAGAAGCTAATGCTGACATTTTTTCTGCCCATGCCATGAGTTGGATCCTTCCTAAAACCAAACATGTCCTCATTCAATCCACACCTGTAGCTAGTACCTGAGAATAAAGAGTGCAAATACCACAAGCTTGACACCCTCATCCCCTCAAATGAAAAAAGATTGTGGGGAGGAGCAGGAGATGCTCCTGGTTTTTTTTAACAGCATAAGGCAAGAGGTTCTGCCTGTCCTCATGTTCTGTGTTTGGGAGGAGCCTTCCAGGCTACTGCTGGTGAGAGTTGGGTGTAGGGCAGGCAACAGAGAGCCCATCCCAGGTTGGAGTGCCTGTGTGTGTTCCTTGAGGCTTGGGAGCTGTCAGAATTAAGAGCTGCCGCACTACCCAAAGTTCCACTGGGATGCTGGAGACCTCTCTGGGGAAAATAAGGAACACCCCAGCAACAGGAGCTTCTTTCTCTCCAGATTTGTCTTCCAGTGCAGTTGGTCTCAAAGGGGAATGAAACACCTGAGGCTGTACATGGGAAGAGGGTTTGGGAGCCCCCAGCAGGTGTTGGATTATACCTGCCAAGGCCACAGTGCTGCTGATGTGAACTATCCTGGCACTCAGTCAAGTCTTCTGGCGTTTAGGGAAAAAAAAATGCATGGAAGGGCTTGCAGCTCTTGTGATCTTGTCTTAAATTACAGAGGGAGGCATTTAAATGTCTAAAAGAATATTCAGGGTGTGTTTGTCTCGTTTTCATTGCAGAGATAAAGTAAGAATAAGGAAGTGTCACGGATGGGAGTTACCAATCTGCTGTCACCCTGAGTTAACTTCAGCGCTCTCATTCCTACTGTGGAATTTTGTGTTGCAGGTGGATTTGTATGTGTGTCTCCTGTGTGGCAGTGGGAATGATGAGGACCGACTCCTGCTGTGTGACGGCTGTGATGACAGTTACCACACCTTCTGTTTAATTCCACCCCTCCATGATGTTCCCAAAGGGGACTGGAGGTGTCCCCAGTGTCTGGCTCAGGTAATCTGACAAATCACTGCAGTAAGGCCAAAGGCTAATTTGTATTCATGGGGTTTTTTTTAACTGATCACAGGAATAGAAAATACAATTTATTGTTATTTAAGGTCATGCAAACAAGGCGATAGAGATAAAGCTGAAATGAAGACTGGGAATGCTTCATATTGCAAAGCTGACACTTACTGTTTTGAGCCAAAAATTGATGTGTCTTTGAAGAACATTTTGGATTTTAACTGACACCTTTTCTCTGTACTTAAAATTGGAGTCTCACTGGATGCTTCAGTGTGGCGATTTATGGATCTTATCCTACTTAGCTCTACTAGAGTAAGGAGAAATTAGGCATATTAATTAATTAATGTTTATACAGATTTATAAATAAGTATTGTAATTTGGTGAGTCAAGCAGAGTTTCTTCTTCTGACTCTGCCCTTTGGGAGTGTTTTCATTTCAGTGGTGTCCTTCCTTCTTACTGCTCAGAAGCTGTTACAGGAGCCCATTTGTGTAAATCTGAGCACAGTGTCGTGTTAATGTGTTATAGAAACAATTGCCTTTTCATTTGCAGGAGTGTAACAAGCCTCAAGAAGCCTTTGGGTTCGAGCAAGCAGCACGAGACTACACCCTCCGCACTTTTGGGGAAATGGCCGATGCCTTCAAGTCAGACTATTTTAACATGCCAGTACACGTATGTTCCTGCTTTATCCTTATGTTGTGTAGAGTTCATTTTGTGTGATTAGCTAAAATAGATAATGCTAGGGAGGGAGGAAGGTAGGGATTCTGGTTTTGAATGGGGTGAAATCCCAAGTCAGAGGTTCTCATTTATGAAGCAAATCCTGGTTCTTGCTGGTGTTGTGGTTTTTTGTTCCACCAGCTGCTTGTGTTTTTATTTGTTTTTCTCCCACTTTAGAGGAAGTGTCTGTAGGGAAGAGAACAGTGACTGTCAGGCACTCCTGAGAGAACAGGGCAGCAGCATCTCCTGGAACCACATCTCTGCTGCAGTTATTTTTCTCTTGTTGAAATAATTTTAAAATGGAGAAAAGCTTCAAGTTAATGGAAGTTCCTCCCTGAGACAGCTTTGATGCATGTGCTTCTCATCTACTGATTCCTCAGTACATACTCTCTTTTCTTCTCGTACCTAGATGGTCCCCACTGAGCTGGTTGAAAAAGAATTTTGGAGACTTGTCAGTACCATTGAAGAGGATGTGACAGTGGAATATGGAGCTGACATTGCTTCGAAGGAGTTTGGCAGTGGCTTCCCAGTTAGAGGTGGGAAGTTTAAAGTTAGACCAGAAGAAGAGGTAGGTCTTTGAGTTCACTGTGGATGTTTTTATTGCAGTTTTTCATTGAATAACTCTCCTTGGTTCAAAGCACAATAATTGAACTGGGTTGCAAAGTGTTTGTTTTGTGTATCTGACAGAGTATTTGAAGAGGAAAGCTACATGGGGATTTTGAATAAATAAAATTTGTTGTGATTAGCCATTCAAAGTCATAGGTTTATTCTAGTAGTTAATAAATAACTTCCAAATCATATAAAACCAAATAAAAAAGGTCTAATTTTAACAAAGTAGGTGAGGTCAGGGTTGTGAAAGAGGCAAAGACAATGGAGTGTTTAGTCTTTGAGTCATTGACCTGTTTCTTATATTCCTCAGTTGGGAATAGTGCTTCTCTTCTATTGCTCTTGAGCAGTTTTATCTTCTTGGGTTTTTCACTTTCTGTTGTATAAACCTGCAGCTGTTCTGTTCAATTTTCAGGAATACCTTGACAGTGGCTGGAATTTAAACAACATGCCTGTGATGGAGCAGTCTGTGCTTGCTCACATCACTGCGGACATCTGTGGGATGAAATTGCCCTGGCTGTACGTAGGAATGTGCTTTTCCTCATTTTGTTGGCATATAGAAGACCATTGGAGCTATTCCATTAACTATCTGCATTGGTGAGTTTGAGGAAAAACCCAGTCTAGGAAACAATCTCCCTTTCCTTCCCTGTTCTCCTTAATTAGTGGACTAAAAGCAGATTCACAGAGCTCAGCCAGAGTAACCTGCTGTCCTGTTGCAGCAGGGTCAAATCTGACAGTGTAATTCCTACATTGATTTACTTTTGGACAAGAGGTCATGTTTTGGAAAGAGACATCCATTCCCAGTTTTAAAAAATCCATGAGAGATGCAGCAGATACTCCATCAAATGTTTTATTATACTCAATGTAAACTAAAAACCATGTGAGTTTTCTTTTTAAAATCATCCAACTTCAGCTAGCAACTCAGTTCCGGCATGTTTTGTCTGTTAGATGGATCATGCTGTCATAAATCCTCTCATCAAGCCAACACTTGTCAGCTGTAATCAGGACAGATCTTTGCCATCTCTTTGATATTCTAAATAGGCTGAACTCCTTGAACTTCTCACCTTATAACAGCTTTTCTAGAGTCTGGATTATGGTTGTCACTCTTCCTGAAACCTGTCAAGCTCTTTCTCTTTCCTAATTCATATGAGTATTCAAGCAGAATGGTAAAACCACATCCTAGCTGCTGTTCAGTGGGTCCTTTTTGGTTGATTATTCAGTTGCTTCTCCTTGAAATAGCAGCTTCTCCAGTGCAGCCCAAGAGCCAATGACTTAATTCACTTGCATTCAGGGTGCTTACTGTTACAAAAACAAATGTTTGAGTGAGGGTGAGTGAAGGAGTGACAGTATTACATGGTAAAAACAATCTTTCTTTTCATGTGTTACTGCTTTTTTTTCTCTTTGTCTGAATCTTCAGTCAGACTGAAAACTGTGGTGGGAGAGGAGATTGAAGCACAGATTTAATTTCTTCTATGAGAGTTTCCCTTCTGTTCTTAGGATGGCTTTCTGTCCTCCATAGTGTGCCCCCAATTGCATTATTGTCTGCAGAAGGCCAGAAAGGTGTGTCAGTGCATACGTGTACTTGTGCATACACGAGATACATCCAGACATGAAAAGTTGCTTGACTTGCTTTCAAATTATTTATCCTCCATCTGGAAAGTCCTTGATGTCTTTTCATTTGCAGATCTTCTTTATTTCCCTTCAATGCAGAGGTTTAAGTCTGCTTTGGAGTGCAGTTGAGGTTAAAGCTGTTCTTGGCCTGAGCAGTCTGAACAACCTGCTTCTGCAGAGACAGTGCTCCAAACTCTGAATCAAAAGACTCCAAAAAGCAGGACTGGTTCTTGGGAGAGTCGGACAGATGGCATGTCTGTCTTCAACATTCCCACGTGCTTTGGAGGAGCCTGTGTCCTGCCTGGTGCACTGTTGTGAGCAGCTAATCCCAAGTGACCCAGGCTGCAGCAGCGGAGCTTTCCCAGGGTTAAAAACAATAGTCCTCCTACAGAACTGTTGAGTTCTGTGTTAGTTCTAGAAATGGTAAAAGGGAAAAAAAAACCCAAACCTTTGCTCTGAAGATGCTTGGAAATAAGATGTCAGTCCTGGACAGAGGAAGAAATGCCATTATTGCTGCTAGTATCCAGGGATGTGGAGCAATCAGGAAGCAGAGCAAAAAGACCTGTGACCTCCACTGCTGCTCCCTCAGGCTGCTGGCACCTCAACACCTGCATTACAACTGTCTGTTACTTGTTCCCTGAGGTCCAGAGACCCCCAGTTCCAATATCCTGCTCCAAGTTTAGCACAGTTCATATCTGTTACCCATTCCTCAGTGCTGGCATCTATAAGGGAGCAGAGCTCTTGACTAGGCCAGTCCAGACACAGGATGGTTTTTAGTTGCATCTGTGCCTGGTCTTCCTGGATTCCTAGAGTTGTCCCAGAATGATGGCCAGGTCCAAGGCTGCAGAGTTGTCCTGGGATGGTGGCCAGGTCCAAAGCTGCGAAGTCATTTAATACTCCATAACAGCTCCTTGTGATACCTTGTGTGTAACTGCCCCTCCACAGTCCATCCTGCTGGCTGTCCTCTTCCCCTGACACAGGGACTGTGTAAGTACAGGAATGAGCTCCTAGGGATGAGAGATAGACTTCTGGATTCACACTTCACTCTTATCTTTTGGAATCCTCCCAATTGCTTCGTGATTGATGGAAGAAAAAAACACTCTTGGGTCAGTTTCAGTCTGCCAACTCTTCAGAAGTCTTGGAATAAGGTGATTTGTCTGTTTTCTTTTCTAAATACCTTTTCTAAGTTCGTTCTTTCTAAGGCCCTGGAGGCATTTTTGCCTCAGTGCTGCAGTGAGCCAGTGTCGGTGTAAGCTTGTAACAGTATCTGCTGGAACACATCTGCATCCCCTTAATTCTCTCAGCTGGCTTGCATCAGGTAAAGCTGGTGCTGAAAGTTCTTTGTTCCTACTCTGGATAGGGATTTTTTTTCCCTTGAAGTCTTGCATAATTTGGAAGTTTGATTTCTACTTCCTATGCATTGCTTTTATGGCAGTTATGCATAAGATAGAAAGAACTGGCTTTAGTTGTTGGACCCAAGAGGGAGTTTGTGTTCATGGGAAAAGATAGGCAGCTTATGTTTTGAAGTTGTGCTGGAATCAGCAGAACTTCACTGAGGACTTCTTCAGACTTTTTCTCCCTCCCCCAGAACATTTGAAGTACCTGCTCAGAAGTGTAGGCATTTAAAAACAGGCTGGAGAAGAGGGACCTGGGTAAAATGTGAAGATTCAGGAATGTACAGAACCTTTGCATTCCTTCCTGGTGATATGCCCTTCCTTTGACATAGTGTATTTTAAAGCAGAAGACTAAAAATGTAACTTAAAGTTTGTTTATATTTAACTTTTTTTAATAATCTTGCAGGGGGGAGCCTAAAACGTGGTATGGAGCCCCAGGGTACGCAGCTGAGCAGCTGGAGGATGTAATGAAGAAACTTGCTCCAGAACTATTTGAGTCCCAGCCAGATCTCTTGCACCAACTTGTCACCATAATGAACCCGAACACTTTGATGGCCCACGGGGTGCCTGTATGTGTCGGACTCCTGTGCTACTCCCCCAACCCAACCCTCTTTGATTGGAACGCTACTTAAAGCTGATAATTTAAGCCACTTTTATTCCAGAGGTGGTGTGGTGGTTTCCATGTGTGTTGCATCTTCCTTATCCACTATAATGTGCCAGTGTGAACAGATGGGCAATGGAATTGTTGCCTTTGGAATCAACTGGCAGACTCTTCTCTGGAGATCCATCTTGGATATTTCTATTTCTGTGTCTCAGCTGGAAGGTTTAGGCTTTACCTTGGAACAATGGCAGGAGCTCTTGTATGTCAGTTCAATCAGACACTGTTTTTTTGGCATAGAGTTTCTGTCAAGGGCCCAAACCCCATTCTTCCTTTATTTGTCATTCACATTCTCTTATTTTTCCTGGATAAGTCCTTAGGTATTTAAAAAACATATTTTCATCAGATTTCATCTTACTCCATACTAGGTTATTCATGGGAATTATGTCCCTTTACAATTTAATTGGCTTTTGATGAGCTGACCTTGGGACTTAAAGGAAAATCTGGAAAAAGTAGCAAAATTTGTGGTGTCTCCTATGGTAGCCTCCAAAATGGAAGGATGCAGGAAGACCTGCCTGCTTGCATGCTGACTGTATAGCCCCAATAGTCTTAGATGAACAATAATATGAATGTTAAGGTTCCCAATTTCTCTTCCCCTCAGCTGCACATTGGAGAGAGCCGGATCTGTGTTGACCCTGACCCTGAGGTGTGAGGAGCATAAGGCCCAGGCAGCCAGCCTAGAACTGTTCAGAGTGGGGTGTGGCTGAGTGGAACCCTTGGCTTTCCAGGGTTTTACGTGACACTTTATCAGCTGCCAGTTGTAATTCTTGGGCTTATGGTTTAAAACTTTCGGAAGTCCTCACAGAAGTTACTGCAAGTTGGAAATCCATGTTCTCCTCGCCAGCTGTGTTTGGGTGTGAGCTGACATTGGTTTGTCTGTCCCCCCAGGTGTACAGAACCAACCAGTGTGCTGGGGAGTTTGTTATCACCTTTCCCAGAGCTTACCACAGCGGCTTCAACCAGGGCTTCAACTTTGCTGAAGCTGTGAACTTCTGCACCGTGGACTGGGTATGTTCCAAACCAGTTTTTCCCTAAGTGAGCAGTTGCAAAGCTGTTCCTAGCTGATGTATAGCTCTGATTTATTGCCGATGCACAAATCTAGGCCACAGATCAGAAGGAGCCTGTTACTGACAGCATGGTGTTTGCTGAAAGTTTGTCATGCACTGAACTGCAGGCTGCCTCTGGTTCTGAAGATTTGGTTTGGAATTATGTATCAGAGCTGATGTAGCTTTTGCAGCAGGAGGGAGGCACAGTCCCGTGCACGCCTGGAGTATGAGATGCACCAGTGCTGCTAGAGTTTCCTCATTTTTGTATCTCCAAATTCCCTCTCAAATCAAAAGCTGGAATGAAATTTCTTAGTTTATTGCACTGGGAATTCTCTAAGAGGTGTTTTCTTCAGCTGGAAACCAAATCCTACTTGGATATCTTTTCTTCTTTAGCTTCTGTGATAAAGTTAGGTAATACATGCAGCACATTAATAACCATTAAAGATATGGATAGTCCTCTTGTGGTGGAAAAAAATAGGAATTGCATTTCGTGTGAGAGCATCCTGTTAGGTAGCAGAGGTGCTCTAGGTTTTTAGGGAAGAACACCTTAATGAGAAGAGGGAAGAAGGTTCTCGAGTTCAAATGGAAGGTTTACGGAGCAGTGCATCATTCCCGGTAAGCTTCACTCAGCTCACTGAATCAGCAGAGATGGGCACACATTGCAGTTATTAGGTTAGAGTTATTGAATAAGATCTTTGTCTTTTTAAGTATACACACAAATGGAGGACAGTTGCTCCTAAGTTACAAGTAATTTTACCTTCACAACAAATGACTCAGACTCTTCTAAGCTTCTGATATTTCAAGCTACTTCTTTTGTGATTTTTTTTCCCCCAAAAAAGGTTTTGGCTATTCATAAGTGTAGCCCAACTAAAACATTGCTAGATGTAAAAAACATTACTTAGAAGAGGGAGATGACTAATATTGCAAGAAAGCTTTCTGCGCTTAACTGTGCTCACATGTCAGTTGGTTTGGTTTGGTTTGGTTTTTCCTCTTGTCCTTCTGTGAGTTTCACACTGGACCCAACACATAACCTTGTTGTACTCTGAGCATCCCTGTTGGCCTGCTCTTAAAATAGATCTGAGTGACCTGCCCAGCTCAGGGTGAGCTGTGTGCTCTGCCTGCAGCCAGTTAACAACATCAGTGCTCCCTGAGCCAGCAGTTTCTTGTGCTGCAGCGCAGTTCATGTCAGCAGGGAAAAGGCCCAGGGTGCCCTGCACCTGCTTGGAATGGGGCATCCCTCAAGTGGTGGGTACAGGCCAGGCTTATGTACTTGTCTTTTTGATGCTTCCTTGGCCTCAGTGCATTTTTGTCTTGGATCTTCCTGAGTCTACTGTGGTTTAGTGATTTAGTAGCCCTTAATTACAACCTCTACAAGAGAGGGCACCTCCCTCAGCTACACAGCTCACATACATAGAGTCCGCTGGAAAAGAGCCATAAGCATTCCTGGCGTGCACAACTTGGGATCTTGATTTCTCTAGTTTTACACTCTGAAGTATGAATATTGTTGCTGGAAGGATTTGTCTTGGCCTTTCCTTGGGGCAGTTTTTGGTTAGCAGCATACAGAGGGATTACCGTGATGTCATTTCCCAAGTGCAGCCTCTGATGCCGTGTCTGCCCCGCAGCTGCCCCTGGGCCGGCAGTGCGTGGAGCATTACCGGCTGCTCAACCGCTACTGCGTCTTCTCCCACGACGAGATGATCTGTAAAATGGCTTCCAAAGCAGATGTCCTGGACGTTGTGGTGGCATCTACAGTCCAGAAAGACATGGCTATTATGATTGAAGAGGAGAAGAGGTTGCGTGAGAAGGTCGATAAACTGGTGAGTTGTAGGAAATAATGGTTTGGGTGGGAAGAGACTTTAAAGGTCATCTCGTTCCATCCCCTGCCATGGGCAGGGACACTTTTCACTGGACCAGGTTGTTCCCAGCCCTATCCAACTTGGCCTTGAGATAGAATTCATTATAATGAAAAAAGTAACAGTTGAAATAGTGATGTGAGAACATGCTAGTTCTTGTACTGGGGTGTCAGAGGCTTAGAGGTATTTAGTCACTTCCTAAATTGTGGATTTCAGAGGACCGCCTGGGTAAAGAATCATTGATCATGCACCTTATTTTAGTACCTACCCTTCAATGTTGTTCAGAATGTCACTTTTAAGGTAATATTTCTATTTCCAGTCATTTGGTCAGAGAAGCTGATTTTTTCATTAACCAAGATTTCTCTCTACCTGTGTTGAATATCTTATATCTAAACTTCATTATTCTTTTGATAAATTTACCTTTGGATGTTTTAGCTTGGAATAGCCTCCTCTTTGTAAACAGTCACTTCTTCATTAGGCTTTGATGTGACACTCTTGCAGGGAGTGACTGACTCGGAGAGGGTGACGTTTGAGCTGTTCCCTGATGATGAGCGACAGTGCCTGAAGTGTAAAACCACCTGCTTCATGTCAGCAGTTTATTGTCCCTGCAAACCTGGGTTGTTGGTGTGCTTGTACCACGTTGAGGACCTCTGCTCCTGTCCCACCTACAAATACAAACTGGGGTAAGCTTGAGGTAGTAATTAACACCATGATCTGGAGATAGTATTGTCTATGTAGATACTGTGATTTGGTACTCACTGCTGCCAGTGGGGCTGGTCTCTGTTTCTGTTTCAGTCCTTTGCAAATTCAGTGCCCCCACAACAATGGGACTGTTTTGTGCTCACAGACAAAGCCTCTTCAGCATTCAGCTCTTCTTGCTCTATAATGGCAAAAATTGCTGGCTAAGTTAGTTTGCATTTTTATTTATAGCAACCAGGTCATTGTCCCTTAGATCCAGTCCTCACCAAGGAGTATTGTTTTGCTTTTTGAAGCTTTCCTTCCCGTTGTTAGCTTTCCTGTGTGTTTAGTACATCTTTTGTCCCACATGAATGTAGCTTGCTCTAGACAGTGTCCAAATTCCTTAATTGTCCCACAGAAATTGCTTTTTGAAGCAATTACAACATTGAAATTATCTCAAAAGGAATGTGGTGTGGTTGTAAGGTCTTAATTGTGTAATCCTGAGTACACAGAAGCTTATTTCTCTGTTGTACGGACCAACTTATCTTAGAAATATCAAATGGTTTGGTCTGGAAGGGACCTTACAGCTCATCTCATTCTATCCCTGCCATGGGCAGGGACACTTTCCAGCAGTCCAGGTTGCTCCGGGCCCCATCCAACCTGAGTCCTCATCTTGGTGCCCCTCCTTCCACCCTCCTGCTGCCCGTAGTGTTGCTGGAGGTTTGAGTTGTGTGCTGCCCGCAGGTACCGCTACACCCTGGAGGAGCTGTACCCAATGATGAACGCACTCAAGATGCGTGCGGAGTCCTACAATGAGTGGGCTTCCAACGTCAACGAGGCCCTGGAGGCAAAGATCAACAACAAAAAAAGTGAGGATTTTACCTACTGCCTGTAGCACATCATTTAAAAGGACTATTTTTTTGGTTTTTAGTTTCCGAACTGTAGTAACTTTTTTTCTTACGTGACAGTCAAAAGAAATCATTTATCACTTCATGTTTTTAAGTAAATATTTTAGCTGTTACAGTCCCAGAAATGATGCTAAGCTGTCTCTGTATAACAAGACTGTAAAACACTTTGACACAAAGTGTAACTGAAGTAGAAATAGAAATACATTTAATGTGTTGTGTTTCTAAGCCTTACCATGGAAAATCCATCACAAAGGGAGACTTCTTAACTTATTGTCTTTCCCAACAGGTCTTATCAGTTTTAAGGCTTTAATAGAAGAATCAGAAATTAAAAAGTTCCCAGACAATGACCTGCTGCGACATCTCCGGCTGGTGACGCAGGACGCGGACAAATGTGCCTCAGTGGCCCAGCAGCTGCTGAATGGCAAGAGACAGACCAGGTAAGTGCCACTCTATGTCTGCAGCAAAATGGAGGCACCAGAGATGGATGTCAGTGGCCAGTGATGGGTGCTAGTGCTCTGCAAGACTTAAAAATTAGAAGAATCTTTGTGTCCTCAGCAGAGCCATCTTTGACAGGGGAGATTAAGCTTTACTCTATGTAGTAAGTTAAGCATCCTGAGTTTTCAAATCTCTTCTTCCTCTGTGTTTGACAGTTAGTATGTAAATTCATTCCAGTGTTCTCTGAAAAGAAAAAATGGTGTGGTATGTCTAGACAAAGTAACACTCAGCAAGATACAGTCCCCTTCGCTTTGTGCTGTGGGCACTGTAAATCTGTCCATAGTGCAGGTGGTGTTGTATTCATTACCCGCTGTGCTGTGGAAAAACAAAGTGCCTTAACTTCCTGAGCTGCTGGTGGTGGGATTGTTGTACGAGAGCTTTGAAAAAATACCTGCTCCTTACATTGAATCTTTTAGACAGGTTATTTGCTCAAGGGATTTGAAGTAAGGCAGTGTTCTTTTTGAACTGCCTACCTGGTCCTGCTGGCACTCCATGTCTGAAATTAGCTGAAAAGAGCCAGAACAGAAGGCTAAGGCCAGTTCTCCTCATTCCACAAATCTAGCTGTGCCTGTATTGATGTAAGAGCCTTTCTCTCAGGATTCATAAGTTACCATCTTCTGTTGTGTCATTTTTCACCCATGGATCCCAGACTCGTCTGAGTTGGAAGGGACCTTAAAGTTCATCTCATTCCACACACCTTCCACTAACGCAGGCTGCTCCAAGCCCTGTCTAACCTGGCCTTGGCCACTTCCAAGGATAGGGCAGCTGCAGCTTCTCTGGGCAACCTGTGCCAGGGTCTCACCACCCTCATAGGGAACAATTCCTTCCCAATATCGCACCTAACCCTGCCCTCCTTCAGCTTAAAACCATTGATCAGGGCACCCAGATTCACCATGGGCACACTGAGCCTCCCAGGATGGTGGTTTCTAAGAAAATGTTGGTTTATGTATGTGGAGAACAGTGTGGCTCATGTCCACCAATCTTAAGTGTGATGTACTTCAGAAAAAATGGATTGTCATTTGTCCCGTTTGGAGAATTTTCACCTATTTCTGCTGCTTTGTACAACATGATGTTTATTGGAGCAGCTGCCTTTCGTGCTGGTAGAAGTGCACATGTGGTTCCTGCATGTCACTTGCCTCAGCTGGGGTCATGGAGCTCATCACTCCTGTGCTCTTGCAGTATGTTGAAGACTGGCTTGGAAGGACTTTGGAGGTAGAATGTTCTGCTGTCACACTTAGAAATGATTCTTGTCTTCCTTCCTGGTGTTCCCTCTGTAAGCCTTTGTAGCAGGAACTTGATAAAAATTTGTATTTGCTGTCTTGCACACACAGGAGGATGAAGCCTCTGTCACAGCAACATAAAAATACTGCAGCAGGGAATGAGAAATTCAACACTCCCACAGGCATGACTTCTGCCTGAGAGGGAACTTCCAACCTAGAGATTTTAGGCACCATCATCAAAGGACTTGTCCACTTCTGGTCTCCTCCTTAATTTGGTGTTGAGCCATCTGGCATCCCCATATGGTGCTTGTTCAAGTCTCCCCAGTGCTGAGCTGGGAGCAGCAGCCAGGCCCTTCCCACCTTCTCTATGCCAGGTGGGTCCTTCCTGCTCTGAATGTGTCCCTGACTTGATTTGGCCTGAGAAGAGCTGGGAGCAATTTTTATCTTCATCTCCTTGACTAGGTCTGTTCTTTTGTCACCATGAGAGGCGCTCAGCCTTCCTCACAGCTGGGCCTGCCAGCTCCTGCAGCATCCCTGACCGTGATGAATAATTGACCCCATGCTGCTGCTGTACACAGTGTCAAGGCAGTGCTTGCATTGAGATTATTTGCTCTAGAAGAGGTTTTAGTTCTTTTCTCACAATTTCTTTTTGGATCTTTTTTGGCATGTTTCTGGGAAAAGTCCAGTTTCATGTCTTCATAATTTTTTAGGAGTTTTAAAACATGTGTTACTTGTTTATTTTTTTTTTCTTACAAGGTTGAAGTGGGGAACGCTCACAACTTTTGAAGGAAGATATAAAGAAGATAATTATCTGCTTAAAATCTTAATACATATTGCATCACATGCATATTCACATGCCTGAAGCTCACATCTGCAGGGTGCTTGACAACCTCCATCCCACCCAGTGCCAGGGTGTTGATTAGGATTGTGGATTCTGCCTAAAATTTGGTTTGTGCTTTTGGCAAACTTTCTATTGTGGACTGAGCATTTTGGTCTGATCTCAGGTTTGGAAGAGTCATGCAGGAGACTTGTCTCCTGTAGGAAGGTTGTCCCTGTCAGTCACAGCAGTCAGTGACACTGGGGGATCTTCTCCAGTGCAGTAAACACAGCAGTTCATGGGGAGAAGACCAGGACAGAAGGTAATAAATCATAGTAAATCCTGTGACTCCTGCTTACCAGCTCCTCTGCAGTACCTGAAGAGATACAGATGGGCTGTGCATCCCTGTTTCCTCTGGTTCTCTTGATGCTGGGGGATTAAACACTCACAGATGCAGGCTTGGAGATATTCTGTGAACATGTGAATGGGGCTGGAGCACAGTGTGGCCCTTGTTCTCTTGGCACTGGAAGGCAACAGTGTTCCTGCCCTGCTGCCATGTTTTTCCTGTCTCTCCCCGTCCTTCTCTAGGTCTCCTGAAACCTGTTCTGTTCCTTAGAGTCTCTGAGAATTTGTGCTTGGAGACCTTTGTGATTAATGACTCAGATGGACATGGGTTTGGCTTCTGTCAAAAGGCTCATGCAATTTCTGGTTTTCTTAGGCTCATGTAATTTCTGGTTTTCAAAAACATCTTGTGACAGCTTTGCCATTTAGATATGTGTATGTATATGAATATAAATATTTATGTATTTAAAAACTTGTGCTTTTTCTTGGAAGACTCTGTGGAGCTTACTCAAAAACCAGTACAACAAAGCAGCCTGTAAAGAAACCCGTGTTGTACCTGAGGCTTTGAATTCATTTTATTGTTCAGTTGACTCTGGGGTTTGGAACTCTCAATGTGATCCTGTGTATCCGTTAAAAATATCTATTTTTAACACAGAATGGTAAATTAAAATTTATTTTATAGTGTTCACATTCCAGTCATGCTGGCATATCCTGCTGGGCTGTTCTCCTCTTTTGTATAAATGAAACACTATGGATTCAATTGGAGCCAGCATTGTAAGGGATCTCTTTCCTTTTCTGTTCAGGGTTCTCAGACCTCATTAATGCTGGCTTGAGTTTAGAGAGGCTTTTAATACTGGGCAATTTGTTAACACTTATAAGCCACTCATTTGCTACAAAGCTTTTAGATAAAAATAAAAATGCTGATTTCAGTGCAGAGAGGATTTTTCAGAAGTGCCTACACAACCTGTCAATATAAAACCCATTCAGAATTGGGATTTATTCTCTTTTGGTGTGGGCATGGGCAGAGCTGACTACAATAGCTCTGCAATGTAACTGAATAGTTTATCCACAGTTGCTTTGTGTTCTGGGAAAAAAAAAGCTTAATTTTATTCCATAATAACCAGTGCCCTTCCAAGGCTGAGTAGTTGTTCCAGAATCCTATTTAATATGAGTGTTTCAACAATAGCTTGTTCTGCAGTGGCAGACTGAGGTTTCCCACGTGTGTGAGCCCTGGGCTGCTTGGATGCTTGTGAATATTCTACTATTCCTGAAGAAGGCCTGGCTGACATGAAATCATAAGCAGATGTCAGGGAATCAGTAAATCACAGAATGGTTTGTCTGGGAAGGGACCTTAAAGCTCATCTTGTTGATGACAAGGGACACCTTCCACTAGACCAGGTGGCTCCAAGCCCTGTCCAACCTGGCCTCGAAGTTCAGTGTTGTGATGTTTATTTGTTCCAGTGATAAGCAGGAAAGCTGGACGGTGTCATTGCAGGTACCGCTCCGGGGGAGGCAAGTGCCAGAACCAGCTGACGGTGAACGAGCTGCGGCTGTTTGTCAGGCAGCTCTACGCCCTGCCCTGCGTCCTCAGCCAGGCACCACTGCTGAAGGTAACCTGGGGAAGCCTTGGGAAGGGAGCAGGAGCATTTACAGACTGATGAGTTTGCACTGTGTTAATCTCCCATCTCACTACGTGCTCAGGAATTAATACCTGGGCACTGGCAGGCTGGGGTGACTTGTGCACATGGGATGCTGAAGAAAGGAGCTCTGGCTGCCTGCTGTTTGTGGTCAGCAGAGTTTTATACTGCACAGGCAAATCAAACCAGTCATGTGGTATGAAGGATTATAGGAGAAGGAGCAGGATGACCTGGGTAACTACAGGTTCAAAGTTTGGGGTCAGTTAACTGGTCTGCTCTTAGGAGTAAAGTCAGGTTAGTCTGAGAACATTCAAACTCCCCAGTGCTCTGAGGGACAGCTCTCTCGTTCTTACCACTTTCCTTCTTTGATAATCCAGAATCAGCTTTCTTAGTCTTGTAATTAGATCCCTCTTTGTGCTCTCAACCCACATTCCAGGAAACCCCACAAATAACTCCAGCCAAACCCAGCCCAGGCTGGCCAAATCCTCTCTCTAGTAGAGAAGCTGCTGCTGGCTGGAGTCAGGTCACTTTGAATCCCATGACCACCAGCTGTGCTAGTTCTGTGCTCCCCAGATGATGAGCCCTCAGTCAAACTGAAAGTAATTCAAAATCTTGTTTCAGAATTGGCCAAAATGTTCCATATCACACTGGGGGACAATTAAAAAAAAATCCATGCAGCTGCAATTCCTGCCTTAAAGGAGAAGGGCTTTGCATATTTGTGACACTTGAGACCAGGAGATGCTGTGTCTAGCTCTTGAACTGTCCCTCAAGTTATCCATCCAACACTGATACACCAGATGGTGCCATGTAAATGAATGGGAATAAACCGGTTCTACTCAGCTTTGACTGCTGCTTTGGAAGCTTTATCTGCCCTGCAGCATGTGGATCAAATTTGATGCAGTCCTATTTACAATTATTTGTTTATAGCACTGAAGCTGTGAAGTTTTCTTGCTGGCTGAAAATTTGGAAATGCCAGACATGCAAACAGTTCCTCTCCATCTGGCATTCCTGAACAGGGGAATAACAAACACATATGGTCAGAGCGTTCTTTTGTATCATCCTCAACAAGCCTCAATTATATGTCATTGTGCAAATTAGCCTGTTTATATAAATGACCAACATTACTGGAGATGGGTTCACAATTCAGTCTATCTCTAAAAAATGTTTTATTCCATGCTGGGGGAGGTTGCCCACCCTGGGAAACAGCCTTACTGGCAAAATGCCAAGGTGTCAGCTGTGAGGGAAGAACTTCCTGCAGGAACAGCATTTTCACTCAGCATTTCCCTCCCAGTACTGGGAGTACTGGGCAGGTTGCTCCATACAGAATAGTCCTAGCCTTCACTGTGAGATTGCTCTGGATGACTGTCCTTTATCCTGGGGAAAGTGTAAACAGCCTCAGAAATACCTTTTGGGGTAATGAGCTGCTGCGAACATGGAGAGAGAGAAGGTGTTGCCCTGCGTGAGAGAGTAAAATACCTGTGGGTCACTGGGACTGTGGGGTACGGCTCAAAAGCCTTAGCAGTGCGGCAGAAATGAACCTCAGAACTTCTGTGCCCTTCCCAGTGTTTTACAAAGCCTTCATAATCCTCACCTTGCTGTTCCTCAGCTGCCTGAACCATTCCAAAACAAAGCCAGACAGCAACGTCCATAGAACGCTCAATTTCCTTTTACATCCTTTTTGTTCTTCCAAGCCCTCTTTCTGACACCCCTGTGACTTGGATTGCCTTGTTCTGGGATACTCTCAAGCTTGTGGCCGTGTTACATATGAGGAGGTGCTGGCAACACTATGTGTTGAAGATACTATTTCTAGTGTTTCAGCCCTCGGGATAATTTGCCATGTGCACTGTGTGCAGCAGGGGGTTTGCCAGGAGCCTGTGCTCCCATTGTTAACCCTGCACTTCCGTGGTTAACTTTGCTGCTTCCATGGTTAAGTGACTTGGCAGAGGACTTTCATCTGATTTATTGTTGTATTTGTGTGTTTCAGGATCTCCTTGACCGTGTGGAAGCTTTCCAACAGCAAAGCCAAAAGCTCCTTTCTGAAGAGATGCCCAGCGCTGCAGAGCTGCAGGAGCTGCTGGACGTCAGCTTTGACTTTGACGTGGACCTGCCGCAGCTGCCGGAGCTGCGGACGCGCCTGGAGCAGGCGCGCTGGCTGGAGGACGTGCAGCTGGCCTGCTCGGAGCACAGCTCCCTCACTCTGGATGACATGAGGCGCCTCATAGACTCCGGGGTGGGGCTCGCACCCTACCCAGCAGTTGAGAAGGCGATGGCAAAGCTGCAGGAGCTCCTCACTGTGTCTGAGCACTGGGATGACAAAGCCAGGAACCTGATAAAGGCCAGGTAGAGCTAAATCTCAGTGTTGCATTGTATAGTTCCGGGAGCTGTTTCAGATGGAAGTGCCCTGACTCCTGGAGGGCTCCCCTTTGTTCATCCAGTTCCCAGCATGAAGGCAATGTGTGTGCCAGCCAGAAGGGACAGGGCTGTAGGAGGGGGATGAGGGATGGAGCAGTTTCAGGTGTCGGGGTTGCCTTGCAGTGTTTGTGTTGCTCAACCATCTTGTGTAAATTCTCCTTGTGCTACAGGAAAGGGGTTTAAGATGCCTCTTCCTTCTTTTCCACCTTCCTCCCTCCCCAGTCTCAGGCTGGAGGACATGTGTTCAGATGAAGCTCAGATAGGTACCAACAGCAGGTAAAACTTCATAGTCCACAGAGGTCCGTTTAGGACTATTTCTGACTAACAAGGAGGAGATTTTTCCAGATTAACTGGTGCGGGGAAGAAGAAAATAAGCCAGATACATCCTTACTAAGAAAAATTTTCTTGTGTTTTTTACCTTGTGATTTATAAAGTGAAACAGAGGAGACCACAGTGTACTTAAAAATTAGAAACATGGCACAAACTTATATGCCAGGTTTCTTCCCTCACGATTCCTTTCTTTTTAAAATTTTGTTGTACTTGAAGTGTTGGAACATTTCTTACCCCCTACTAACCACAGTGTTTTAAGACAACTTCATACAGCACATTACTGACAAAGCTTGGATTTAACATTCGATAGGGAGCTGTGTTGTTTTTGTACCTCTCTAAAACCTCTGAATCAAACTGGGAAATACAGAAAAGCCCATTTCAGGGTTTTAATCTGCTAATGCAGAATCTCTCAGCTGGTGCTAGTCTAGGGTTTGGTGGGTGTTTGTCATCCAAAAGTTAATAAAAGGTACATCTTCTTTAAGTCCAGACGTGATAATATTTCTAGTAGGAGTCTAGAGTAAGCAAACAGACATTTCTAAACCTCCCCTGCTCCTGATGCCCCAGCTCTGCTGAGTGCAGCCAGTGCTGAATGTAACATCATCAGTTGTGTGGCCAACTGATTTTAATAACTCAGGTGAGTGGAAGAGCCCCCCATTGTAAGTAGCATCTCATATCTGGGCTGTTATGTTCCCCCAGGCCCCGGCAGTCCCTGAGCAGCCTGGCAGCAGCAGTGAAGGAGCTGGAGGAGATCCCAGCCTACCTCCCAAATGGAGCAGCACTGAAGGATGCAGTGCAGAAGGCCAAAGACTGGCTGCAGGAGGTGGAGGGTCTGCAGGTACGTGAGCCTGGCTGCTGGCTGGGGACAGTGACCCTGCTTGTGTCACCAGAGTCACGCCACACCCTGTGCATGCTCTGGGGCTTTGGTGTCACTGATTCAGAGCACCCAGTCTGGGACATTGGTTACCTCAGCCATGGACAGCTTGCTTCTGTTTCTGGTCTGTATTCCTTCACCTTTGCAACTAACTGCCTGCAATAAAATCTATGAAACAGCTATTAGCAAAAATCTAAAGTTAAAAAGTTACTGCATTATGGAACTTCACCTTAAGGTCACTTTTTCTGAGTTGCTGAGTAACAATTCCCTGTTAATCACATTTTTGTGTACTACACTGAGGTACAGAGTGGTGATATGGAAGTAATTCTTGGCTCAGCCTTGCAAGTACTCAAGCCAGGGGTCAGTGGGACTGCCCAGATCAGTCCAGGGTGGCACTGGGATAGCCCTGATTTCACATTTTGGTGTAAATTGCCAAATACTTTAATTTGTCCTAATTTTTTTTCTGTAAAGTGAGCTCTTATCTAACTTAGGGGTACTTTCAGGCCCCTCTGGCCTGAATTAGGCTTTTAATAAAAACTTTCTTTGAGCTCTTATTTAAAAAACTAATTTTCCTGGATTTAAATATTTTGAAGGAATAAAATTAATGTAATATTAATTTTCATTTGAGGGCTGTCTTGAAAGAACTTGAGTCATTTTTTTTTTCTTGGCATTTGCTAATTTCTTGGTCTGGACTCTGAAATTTTGCCTCCTGAATATGGAAAACTAGTTCTGTCTGTGCCAAGAATTTCTGCTTTGGTTCTGTGAAGGTTTTGTTAAATGCCTGCTGTCACTGTGACTTGCAGGAAGTTCTTGACATCAGGAGTTTGAAGTTGCTAGAGGTGTTTGGGTTGTTTTGGTGAATAGTTTTCCAGTCCCACATCAACTGCCTGTTCTAGAAATTACCTCTGGAATTACCTCTTGTGCTGCTTTACCTCTGGGTGTGTGGTACCTTCATTGCCTGAGGTGTGGGGTGCCAAGGGAATGGCTGGAGCTTGCTCCTGAGTGCACATGGGGTACTGGAGGTGGTTCTCACCCTTGGCCTGGTACAGCCCAGGTTAAACTTGTCTTCTGGTGCTGGAGCTCCCTGCAGTACCTGAAAGGAGGCTGGAGCCAGGGGAATTAAGTTTCCTCCCAGGAAGCAAGGGACAGGATGAGAGGAAGCTGCCTCAAGTTGCGCCTGGGGAGGTTCAGGTTGGATGTTGGGATAAATTTCTTCACTGAAAGGAGTGGTCAGGCCCTGGCACAGCCTACTCAGGGTAGAGTCACCATCCCTGGAGGGATTTAAAAGGTATTTGGATATGACACTTAGGGACAAGTGGTGGTTTTGGCAGTGCTGGGTTAATTGCCGAAATTTATGTTGGACCTCATTTTTCAATGTTAATAACTCTGTAATTTTATGATTCAGAATTATTTTGATTTTCTGCTGTGAATGCAGTCTGAGACTGGGAGGCTGCTTATATTGTTGGTAGTCTCTGATTTTGTTCTATTTTCTTTCTAAAGGGTCATTTGGCAAGTCTCTTCTTGCTTCCCAGCCCTCAAATATGTTGTTAGTTTTGTCTGGTAGTCTATGACTAAGTGCATGAGCAGCACAAATGTTGGACTGATAGTGCAGGTCACTGAGCTGTCTGAGCATCAAATTCATTTTTACGAGCTCTGCCTTGAATTTGTTGAGTGACTGCTGTGACTTGGGCAGTGGTGTGTCTTGAGTGCATCCAGCATCTCCTCATTTCCAACCCAGCAGGTTGGGGGCCGTGTGCCCGTGCTGGACACGCTGGCGGAGCTCGTCACGAGAGGCCGGTCCATCCCGGTGCACCTGGATTACCTGCCCAGGCTGGAGGCCCTGGTGGCCGAAGTGCAGGCGTGGAAGGAGTGTGCAGCAAACACGTTCCTGTGCGAGAACTCTCCGTATTCCCTTCTGGAGGTGAGAGGCGTGGATTGGGGATCAGCCCGGTCAGTCATGCACAGGTGCAGGGACTCAGTGAGCACCCAGCAAGCAGCAGTAAATATTAAGTACTGACAAATCTGTGGCACTGGATTAACTCCAATGCATCAGGCTGAGCTGCAGGTGAGCAGGTTCCTACCTGCTCCATCCTCTTCAGGTTCAGGTGTGCCAGGATGAGGCTAGGGGGGTGTTTGTTGCCCCTCTGGAGCTGTGGCTGTGTCACACCTGCAGTCCTTGAGCAATGTACACTCTGCCCAGCACTGAGGCCTTCTGAGCCCACTCCTGTTGGGCCAGACAGGAATGTAGGGCAGCCCCTGGAATCTCTGCTCTTTCCCAGGGTTTGCAGTTTCAGTCCCATGGAGACTGTTCAGCATTTTGGTGCTCTTTCTCTCTCTCCCCCAGCAATCTGGGTGAAACACAAGGGTTGTTTGGGTCTGGGCATTTTACAAAACTGAGATTCCAACTTTCCAGCTCTCCCTACATTCCAGATAACCTCATCCTAATCCCTCAGGTCTTTGATGGAATAACTGCAGGAACCCTAGTTCTCACCAGTTGCCTGTGGCTGCATCCAGGCAGGAAGGCACATTAGGTTAGGAACAGTGCAGGTGTAGCACTGCTGTGTGGGGACACTGCTGTTCTGTCCCTCAGGTGTTGTGTCCCTGGTGTGACATTGGGATGCTCAGTCTGAAGAGGAAGCAGAAGAAGCTGAAGGAGCCAGTGCCAAGTGGCAAGAAGAAAAGCACTAAGCTGGAGACGCTGAGTGACCTGGAGCGAGCACTCTCTGAGAGCAAGGACACTGCATCTGCGGTATGTGGTCAGATCTTTCTTAACTGGAATTTCTTCTGAATTCCTTGAATCCTTGTTTCTGTTTGCCTCCTGTGCAGGAGTGTGGCTTCCACCTTGTTCTTACTGTTCTGCTCTGCAGGATTTCTAGGACTGCACTTTTCTATGTTTGCTTCAGACTTCCCAAAATTGCTTTCGGTGGAAACAACATTTATTGCTTTGTGCATTAAGCAGCCTCACAGTTTGCTAGGCAGTGCCTGTAGCTGAGCAAAGCACAGGAAAACAAAAAATGGAGATCTGTTTTCCCCTACCACATTAACCTTATTAAAAATGGGGTAGGGTTTGCCCAAGTCTGATCCTTTCAAAGAACACAATAATCCAGTACCATTTATAATTAAAACGAACACTCTAAATAATTTAAGAAAACCTCATCTATGATGGAGTCACTGAAGCAGTGCTCTGGGTGGACCAGACTCAGTTGCTGGTGGGGAAGGGCTTCATTCCAGCAGATCTAGTGCAGAGCCTCCACCTGGACCATGTTACGGTGTCCTGTGGCTAATAAGATGCAGTAGGGGCTCATTGGGTGGGGCTTGAATGTAATTTAATGTGGGACATTTAAGTTTTAACCTATGCAACTACCTGAAACTCATCCTTTCAGTGCTTTGGTGTTGGCCTCTCTTGTCTGAACCCCAGAGCTGGAGCGGTGTCCCTGTCGTGGTGCTGTGGGGACAGGCTGGGCCCTGAGTCACACTCAGCCCTCTGTGACTCCAGCATCCCTGGCTAAGGGGACCCAGGGCACTCCCAGGGGCTGCACCCAGGAAAAGGAAGTCATTCAGTGTGGCAGGGTTTGCTTCTGGCACATGAGGGAAACCAGAACCTTCCCACACTCCCAACCCAGCTCAACACCTGTGTGTGCACATTGGAATGTGCTGTGCCCCAGTCCCATGTCTGCCCAGGTTGGACACAGCTGTCTAATTTTTCCAGAGCTGATTTTAGTCCAGGAATTATGCTTGAAAGCTGTGGTGTGAGAAATAACCACTTTGTATATATTTATAAACCCTCCTCAGTATGTTTATATATGTTATAAAATTCATAGAATTAATTAGTTGCAGCTGGTTTGCACAGCCTTTATGGAACTGAAATTATTGCTCTCTTTATAGGAGCTAGTGCTAAAGATTGCTGAAAAAAGGATCATGGGCATCTGCAGAGAGGGTAAACAGCACATCCAGGGTACACCTGAACTTTGCCTGCTGTTCACAATCCCCAGAACAAGTTCATAGGTCAGGGCATGGCCTTGAGCACTGGGGAGCATGTGAAAAGTGAGGGTCAGAGGTACATTTGCATTTGTGAAAACTGCCCAGGAAGCTTTTCTGAGTATCCAGAGTCAGACTGTTGAGAGACACATTCCCAGAGCAGTGTCTGCTATCCAAACTTGCACTTCTTCAGGATTTGAGCTGCTTGAAGGCAGACCTTGTTTTTGTAGTACAAAAGCTTGGAAGAGAGAAGGGATTAGGAGCTGTTTTTTACAAAGGGTTAAGCTTTTTAGCTTTTTCTCTCAGGGCCTCAGGAGAAAATGGAAGGGAATTGAAGTCACACCACTGCACATCCCCAGTGCTGCCCCTCCAATCCCATTTGCTGCCCCACTGCACTTCCCCATCCTTGCTTCATTCCAGCGTTTAAAGCCCTGGAGACTGGTGTGTCTGTGGGGTGATGGAGCAGAGGGCACTCTGTTTGTAACAAGCAGTGTTCCCTTGGAGATGCCATCCTTTGACTCCCTTTCAGATGGCCACGCTGGGGGAAGCCCGGCTGAGGGAGATGGAGGCGCTGCGTGCCCTGCGAGCAGCGAATGAGGTGAAGGCGCTGTCGAGTGAGGAGGACGCCGAGCTCAAGGTGTGTCTGTGCCAGAAGGAGCCGGCTGCTCCCATGATCCAGTGTGAGCTCTGCAGGGGCTTCTTCCACACCGGCTGCGTCCCGGCGCCCAGCCCCGCGCCGGGGCCGCGCGTGTGGCTGTGCCCGCACTGCCACCGCTCCGAGAAGCCGCCTCTGGAGAAGATCCTGCCGCTGCTGGCGTCCCTGCAGCGCATCCGCGTCCGGCTGCCCGAGGGGGATGCCCTGCGCTACATGATCGAGAGAACTGTGAACTGGCAGCACAGAGCACAACAAATGTTGTATTCAGGGAATCTAAAACGCATCCAGGACAAAGTTGGCTCAGGATTACTGTACAGCAGGTGGCAAGCCTCGGCGGGCCAGCTGCCAGAGACAAACAAGGTGAGGCTGGGCCAGGGATGGGCTTCCTGGCACTGGGAGCACGGAGTCGGTGAGGACGGGGGTGACCCTGCTCTGGGTTTGGGTCTGCTGCAGCTCTCTATAAATCCAAACAAGGCAGAGGGTTTGTTCCTGCTTTACAGCTGTCAGGAGCTGGGTCCTGCTGTGCTGCTCAGCCAGGATGTGTGTGTGCCCCAGCAGCAGCTTCGTTCCCTTCTGCTCGAATCCAGGAACAATTGCTCCCAAAGAGCGTGTTCTCCCCTCTCCTCTTCCAGCTCCTGTGTTCTGCTGTGACACCACTAATGACAGAGCTGCTGAGTTATTGTTTCTGGAGTGCTTACTATTCGCTTGGTCTTTACGCTCTGCTCCTACAAGTATTCAAATAAGTGTTGAGAATTACTGACAGAGGCACAAACTGTCCTGTGCACTAGTGCCTTGGCTCTCAGACAAGGCTGTTTTCAACAAAGTGTCTTCATCCTTTGCTGCCTCTCCTCACTTCCACTAGACCTCCCAAGCTGAATATTCTGCTCATATTGCTGGGTTTAGCCACAGCAGCTGTTTCAGGTGGGGTAGAGAGGGAGTTTGTCTTTTTTCAGTGAAGATCTTTTAGCAAAAAACACACATAAAGAAGGAAAGGAGGTAAAGAATTTTCCTGAGATAACAAATGCAGAAAAATATCAGAAATCAAAGTTCTGTGCTTTCATGTTTATAAAGAACATGAAACACCCCATAGTGGAATGTACTCTGTTGCTTTTACATTTTGAAACACCTTAGTTTTGCTAGTCCAGTCCAGCTACAGTTAGGCTGTGTTTCTGTTTTCGAGTTCACTTATGTTAAAACATGGACCATGCCACACATGCCTCACAGAGTGTTGCAACTACTTCTCATTCATCCAGCTGTGCCAATGGCTAGTGGACCAAATTTTTCAAACAGGCAAGTCAAAATATAGAAATTAAAATATCTTTAGGTATTTAAGATATTTTTTCTGGTCATTTAGGTTTGAAAGTATCATTTTGCTAGGTCAGCTAGTGTAGCTGAAAAGAACCGGCCGAGATTTTGGAAACGGAAGTTGTTGTTTCAGCCAGAAATTGAAACAGCGAGTTTCGTTTTATTTGTGTGATGATATTAGCTCAGTGTGGAACTGTGAGGTTCCTTCCACCCAGAGCAGTGTAACCAGTTTTGAGGGGTCTGGACTTTAAGTCATTAAACATTCCAAATCAGGATGTTTCTGGCTGAGCTTGTCCGGGTCCTTGTGACTACATTTCCCAAGTCAGAGGTCCCTGGGAAGTTCAGTGGAAGAGCCTCTGACTGGGTCCCTCTGCCTGGGTCCCTCGGTGTGCCTGAGCCAGGGACCCTTCTGAGCCAGGCCCCCAGCAGGTGTGGGCTGAAACTTCAGTCTCCATGGATTTGAGGCAGCTTTCTGGTGAATCCAGTGTCTCACCATGGCTGTCCTGTCCTGTCCTGTCCCAGTTCTGTTTTCCCTGTCATCTGGGCTAATTCACCACTCACTTCCACACAAGAAGCTCTTCAGTAACCACTGGAGTTGGGCTGCTTTGACACTGGCCAAAGTGAGGAATGTGGATGAGTTTGAAAAATTCCCTTGAGAGCAGCAGTGGGAATTGAGGAGAGCCATAGTCTACAAGGGGCCCAGGCACTTGGGTTAGTGAGGCAGAGGATGTTGTGGAAGGTTCCTGGTGAGATGCCCCTGGCAGTGTCGGGAGGTGCAGGGTTTGCTGTTGGAAGGTCCCTGCCTGGGCAGGGCAGGGCTGCAGTGTTTTGGACCAGGTACAAGATTTCAGTAGCTGTAAGAGAAACAAATGTTGATCCTATCACAGTTATTTCACATTTCAGACTCCACTTTTAGTGAAACTATCTGTGTTTTGTTTTCTAGGTGTCACAGACAATTGGGGCAATGTCATTCTCCATGCCTCATGACTGGGATAACAGAACCATGTATTTGCATTCTCCATTCTCTACAGGACAGCACTGCATCCCACTTCATGGTTTGTAATTTTCACTTTGGTTTGGGAGGTATCCCCCCTGCCCCTTCCTTTTTTCTCCCATGTTTGGTGGGGCAGGGAGGGTGTCCTGGTCAACAGGAAATGGCTGAGCAGGCCTATGACTGCGTAGCACTGGTCATTGTTTCTCCATCTCCTCAGCAGCTTTGGAGCTCAGTGTCCAGCTTTGGCAGAGGAGTGCATTGCTCAAGGATAGAAATTTCCTATGTGTAACGAAAAGGTGTGGCAAAATGGGAATCAGGAGAGCTGGCCCCTTCCCATAAGAACAGCTCCCCCAGGCTGTGCCCCAGCTGAGCTGCAGAAGGGGGAAGGAAAGGGGAGGGACCACTGAAAGTGTGGGAGAGATGGATGGGAACAGCAGGGATGTGGTGCTGGAAGCCATGGGACAGGACACGAGTGCATGTGAGCTTTGCTGCAGCACAACTGTCCAGCTGTCAGAGACTCGAGCTGCCCCGGCCCCCATGGGGCTGCTCTGCTGGGGTCACTCAGCACAGGCTCTGGACCACCCTCTCCTCAGACTCAGTGGGTTGGTCTAACAGACAAGCTGTGAATTGCATCATTTTATGACTGTGACAGAAATTATTTATCATTTCTTCCCTCTTCATGCATAATGCTCCAGGGACACAAGTCTAGACTTACCTTCATTTCTATGCAGCTTAGTCCATACCAGTGTTAGAAAAGCCATTTCAGTGGAATGTTATAGTTCACATCAAACAAGGCAGTTCTTTGTGTCACCAGGTTTATTTTTCGTGTTTTGAGTTGTAGTGTATTAGTAAGCTGTTATTTATGCAAAGATTTTGGTCTCCCCAGCCAGGACTGTTTCAGAGCCCTGCGTGAGCTTTGGGACCAGAAGCAGCAGTGGGTAGTGACTGTAGAGCAGGACCTTGTTACCAGGCTTATCCTCTCAGCCTTCCTTCCTCTCCTCTCATGGCTCCCTGTACAGACCTCACTCAGTTTGTTCATCTCACCCACTCATTAGGTAGTGAGGGGATTGTCACACTCCTGTAGCTGCCGAAGCTGGAGAATTTGCCAGGACTGATGGCAATGCCTTATCCCTTATCCCAGGGAATGGGAGCGTGGCAGGATGCTGGGCCACAGTGCAGGAACTTCTGTGCGGGCCTTAATCTTTCCTTTTAACCCTGCTGTTAAAAATGAGCAGTCAAGACGGAGCAGATAAGAACTAACTCACACAGTTGCAGATTTAAAGTTTTTCACCATTTTTTGTTGTGATACCAGAGATTTTTCATTATCCATGCAGTTCTTGTCACTGAAGAATTCCTGGTATGTCTCCTTGTCTTTCACACTAGTCATTAGCACCGAGCTGGACGAGCTGATGATGGAAGCCCAGCTGCTGCAGGTTTCTTTGCCTGAGATCCAGGAGCTGTACCAGGCCCTGTTCACGAAGCAGAGCCCTGCCCTGCAGCCAGAGCAGAGGTCACCCAGCGCAGCCACAAGTGAGAAGGCAAGTGTCCAACAGCAGCACTGAGCCGGGGCACCCTGGCGAAGGGCTCTGCCTCAGCCTTTGGGCTTTACAGGGGTTTGTGTGTGTGGCTGCACTTCCATGAAAATACATTTTCCTTGTGTGAAAGGAGTCAAGAAGTCGATAAGAAATTGGTTACAAAATATTGAATACAATTTGTGGCCTAATATATTTTTGAAATTTAGATATGTGTTTATGATCAGTCTCTGCACTTTAAATACATCTGTCCTGATTTCATAGAATTGCAGAATCCCAGACTGGTTTGGGTTGGAAGGGACCTTAAAGCTTATTTTGTTCTACCCCTTGCCATGGGGTAGAGCACTACCTTCCACTACACCAGATTGTTCCACGTCCCATCCTGGCCTTGAACACTTGACTCTTGTCCTATGTCAAGGCTTTCCAAGGGAGCTGCTGTGGAAGCTGTGGGCTCAGAGGCAGGAAATGAGGATGGTTTTCTCTCTGAGTTCTGTCCCTGGTGGCTGACCCTGCCCTTAACTCCTCTTACACATCTCATGCTACTGAAAATGCAGCACTGTCAGACACTGCACTTGTACTTAAACCTATTCCTAAAATCAGGGTATGGAGTAACAGGGTAATGGGTGTTAGTTGCATACTTCCAACCTCGCCAAAAATGTCTTTCCCATAGAATGAGTGTTGCCGAGGGAAAAAGGATGGGATTAGTTACATGGAGAGAAAACTGAAGAGGCGTTTCGAGAGAGAGACCTTCTGTGGTGAGAAGAGAGCAAGAGTAAAAAAGATGAGAACACCCAAAAAGAAGAAACTGAAACTGAGTCACTCAAAGGATCTGTGCAGTAACAAACTGGGGAGAGAGCGGGAGCGGCTCCTGGAGCTGCAGCGTTCCAGCGACAGCCACTTGCTGCCCTCGGATACGTCGTTCTCGGAGCAGGAGGACTCCGAGGATGAGGATGCCATCTGCCCAGCTGTGAACTGCCTCCAGCCCGAGGGTGATGAGGTCAGGAGGGGCAGACCCACCATGGCATTCCAAGTGCTGGGATCTGGGCAGGGAGCTGCCCTGGGACTGTTTGACTGCAGAAGAGCTGTTTATGAGGGGAGTGAGAGGCCCTGGCTAACCCAGGGCCAGTGTCTGTGCAGCTGGGATGGACAGGAGTGCCCCCACCTGCCCTGGGGCAGCCGTGTGGCATCAGAACGTCTGCACGCCATGGGAGGGGGCAGGTGGGGCCGTGCAGACGCTGTGTCCTGGCTGCTCTTGGGATGCAAGTGTGGATGGGCTCTGTCCTGGGGGCAGTGCCGGGGGCTCTGCTCAGGCCCATCCACGCTGGAAATAGAGAAGAGGGATGTTGAGTCTCTGACAGGTGGGGAAGCAATGGGGAAATAAGGGAGGGTGCCCACAGCCCAGGAGAGCAGGGAGCACAGTGAATATCCAGCACCAGCCAGCTGTGGAGCAGGACATTCCTCATGTAAATAGGAGCCTCAGGATGACCCACGAGTGCAGGGGACTTTGCCTGGCCCTGCTCTGACCCCTGTGTCTGCTCTTCACCAGGTCGACTGGGTCCAGTGCGACGGCAGCTGCAACCAGTGGTTCCACCAGGTGTGTGTGGGCATCTCCCCAGAGATGGCAGAGAAGGAGGATTACATCTGCGCCAGCTGCGCCGGGAAGGACGCCCAGTACCGGAAGTAAAACCCCCATAAACCCTTCAGGACTCGAGTAAAGAAGGTTCCCAGTTTTCCAGTTAAGCCACAGGGGCTGGTTTAAGAACCAGATTGCAAATGGTGCTACTTCTATCCTTATGGGATCATTTTCCAGAACTCAGAACAATTTTTGACACTTTTGTATTTTCCCTTGATCTGTTTGTGGTTGTTGAGGTTTGAGATGCTGACTGTTTGCAGGGGTTTCCATCAATTGGGAAGGCATTTGACAAATGCACCTTTATTGTACAGCATTCAGTTACCTCTGGGATTCACCGACGTATTTAATTCAGCTTGGTTTGGGTGCAAAAACAAACAAACAAAAAAAACCCTGCACCATGAATTTTCCAATAATCCTCTTTTGAGGAAATCCCTGTTTACTCTGTTAACTCTTTGGAGACTTTAGTTTTTTTCCACTTCGTTTTTCGTAGACTAGGTTTATTTATCTGAGCAATAACTTCTATGTCTGGTTTCAGTGACTGAAATGACAACTGAACAGCGTGTTGCTTCTAGCATTGGTTGATGTACAGACAGCAAATGTTAGATCCTAGTGTCACTGAGGGCCCTGTGATGTAGAAGACAGGAAAAAAAAATCTGTAAAGTAATTGCCACAGCTGTATTTTGGCTTTCTCCTTTTTTGGGTAGCTTGTATCAAATGTTGCAGTTTATATTGTGGAATAAACCCCTGGTTATGTTATAAAATTAAATGTTGGTGTTTTTAGAGAGTTTGAAATGCAGTTTTATTTCCCTCTGAATCCACACTGCTTCGCTGGGTTCTCTTAGCCAAGAAATAATCACGTTCCAAAGCAGCAATGCAGAAGCTGTGGTGGTTCTTGTCTGTTCAGGTTTGGAAGGAGGAGGGAGGTCAAAATGTTACACCAAAAAGGAAAAAAACTTTTCCAAATCTGAAGTTATTTGCAGGTTGAATGCATGAAGAATTAAAGCTACAATTTGGGACTTGGCAGGGGCAGGAATAGAGGGTTCACACAGGAAGCAAAGGTGTGGGGCAGCTTCTCCTGCCAGCCCTGCCCAGCTGCAACAAAGGAGAGACCTTCCCTTGCAGCCCAGCCTGGTGGCCACAGTGACCTTCTCTGTGGCCCACAGGGAGCTGGCTCTGCACAGCCCAGGCTGGTGGCCACAGCAAGCTCTGCTCTGCCTGTGGGTGGACTCTCTTCAGCTGCTTCCACCTGCATTTAGCCCAGAAGGAATAAGGAGAGAGGAATAAGGAGATTTATGGTTCTCCCAAAGGCTCTTCAGGGCCTGTAGCTGGGCACTGCAGGTGTGGCACCATGGTGCTGCCAGAGGAGACTGGAGCTCTGAGCAGCACAGCTTGGCTGTTCAGGCCCACAAGGCACTTCCCACATGGGGTGCACCCAAAATCTCTTGGAGAGCAAACACTGCTGCAGAACACAGCTGGAAGGGGCCCAGTGACAGAGGTGGAACTTCTGGAGCCCAGGGAGATAGGAGGGCTGGAGATCTTTGTCTCAGGGAGAGCACTCTCCATGACAGCTTGTCCTCACCAGAACCATGGTGGGCTTGGTGTTCCCCCACTCATCGCCAGGAGGAATTTGCTGGTAAGTTTTGTCCTTGCTGGTTTTACCTCTTTTCCCATACAGAGTCACTGGGGTAGGGCAGAGCCTTATAGCATCTGTGGCTGATGGTGTCATGGAAGGTCTGTGGGTGGGATCAGAACTGTGCAGGAATTTGGTCCCACAGGGGTTTGATTAGGGTTTTTAAAAAAAAAACATTAATTTTTGACTGTTAAAAGAATCTTCAGCGTGGCCCAAGTGATTTGTCTGAAAGTGCTGGGATGAGGGAGTGCCTTGAGCCTGTGTACAGGAGTTGTGTCTATGCTTCCATGGTATAACTGGTCCTTTTTATTTAAGTACCAAAAGGATGCTTTGAGAAACGTGGGGGTTTTTTTTCTCCTTTTTTCTTGGAAGAATCTTTGCGCAATGCTGAGATAACAGTCTGAGCTGGGAAAAAACACTGCTCTGTAATAACTTCTTTCAGAGGGCACAGACAGACAAACTGGAGCTGGAGCTGGAAATGGGGCTGGCACAGTGTCTGATGCAGCTGAATCATGACAGATGTTTCTGTGTCCCCTTTATTTTTTTCCATTGAAGAAACGGCTGTTTTTCAAAAAGTGACAGAGGAAATGGGATGCAGTTAAGTTCAGCAGGGTGATTCCATGCAGGACCAACCACTGTCATTTTGGGGACTTGGGGGGAGGGGGGGGGCAGAGGAGACTTCTGGGGTCCCAACAGCAGCATTTATTATCAGGATTATTGACTGCAGTAGAATTGGAGTGCAACTTTTTGGAAATGACCACATTGTTGCTTGAAATTTTTCAAGAACTGGAACCCCCAGTCCATGGGTGACCAGCGCCTGCAGCCCAGGACTGCTGAAGGATTGGTGTCTTATTTCCTGCTGGAGCTGGGACCCCTGGACAGTGGCTGGTGGCTGGAAGAGGTGATAGTGCCTGCCATGCCACAGACCCTGCCCTTGGGTTTCATCCCCATGTGGATGCTCAGACTTGATGAAATTCTGTTAAAACAAGAGATTTGTTCACTTTGGGGTGGGCTCTGCTCTGTGCCCTTTGCACATTCCTCATCCTCAGGAAGGGTGACGAGGGCAGAACATGTTCAGAGTCCGGGAGGATGAGCTGCCCCTTTCACCCCTCCTTTGAGCACCCCAGATTTCTGAAGGCTAAGCCAGAAGAGGAAAATATTCCTCACCTTATTCTGCTGCGTTTCTTTATCTTATTTATTTTTATAATGTAGCAACCAAGTATATCAAACCTCCCTGGATTGCTCAGATCCTAATTCTTTATTTAATTACAATAGTTTATGGCTTCTACATTAGTTTAATCATAGAACAGGATAAAATGAATTTAAGTTATCTTACTTGTGGATTTGAGGCTGAAAACTCTGGTTTAAAGCTTGCCTGTACTGTGTGCCAAGACCCCAAGATTGTACCTGTTGTGCCAGCTTTAGTCCATGGGATGTACCCTGTGTTGTGTCATACCCCGGGAGCATCAGAACAGCCCAGTGTGCTCACACAGCACCAGTGACTCACCCAAGGAGGATGCAGGGCTTTGATTCCACCTATTCAGGTGCTACAAAGCTGCTCCGAGGCCTGGAGCCCCTCTGCTCTGGAGCCAGGGTGGCAGGGCTGGGGGCGTTCATCTGGAGAAGAGAAGGCTCCAGGGAGAGCTCAGAGCCCCTTCCAGTGCCTAGAGGGGCTCCAGGAGGGTCAGAGAGGGACTTTGTCCAAGGGCCTGAAGGGACAGGATGGAGGGAATGGCTTCCCACTGGCAGAGGGCAGGGTTAGATGGGATATTGGGAAGGAATTCTTGGCTCTGAGGGTGGTAAGGCCCTGGCACAGGGTGCCCAGAGCAGCTGTGGCTGCCCCTGGATCCCTGGAAGTGTCCAAGGCCAGGTTGGATGGGGCTTGGAGAAACCTGGTCTGGTGGAAGGTGTCCCTGCCATGGCAGGGGTGGAACTGGATGAGTTTTAACATCCCTTCTAACCCAAACCAACCTGGGATTGTGTGATTCTATGAGTTTATCCTTTGCATACAGAACATGGAAGTCACTCAAAGACTCTCCATCATCCAGGCTTTATGGAAGATAAAACCCACTTTGGAGAGCATTTGCTGGGTGCTTGGGTTACTCCAGGGTCAGTGCAGCTCAGGGAATCAGGGCTTCCAGCAGGGAAGCCCCTGCCAGGGCACTCAAAACACCAGCAAACAGGCATGATGAATGTTTTGGCTGCAGGAGATAACGTCTGTAGGACACAACTACACATGTCACACAGGATTCAGGAAGGAACTGTCTCTAGAATGCAGACATAGCAACATAAGGAGCTGAGATGGCTCTTCTGTGAATCTAGAAATGAGTGTGCTGTTCTGAGAGAGTGGCTGAAGTACAGCCCTGACAAGTGGCAATATACTTCATTTAGAAGGGAATAAGTCTCTTACTGAGAGCTCTCCTTGAGGATGTGAACACCTCAGCCTGTGAAGAAACAGCTCCTCACCAAGAGCATCAAGGGAGATAAAATGGAACTGCAGGTTCAACACTCAGCTGCTCTTAGAGACGGGCAAGACTGGGATCAGGGAGTTCCTGCAAAAAGGCCGTGGGTCGAAGGAACAAATATTTTATGACAAAAAGAAAAGCCTGTGTCATCATGTGGTAGACTGACAGGTCCAAAATTCCTTTTGCTTAGAGGAAGGTTTTCTGCAAAGTGGTTGAAAAGAAATAGTGAGGCACCCTAAATTCAGAGGTGCAGCTTCACAAAGGCTCCTTGTCCACTTCAGTTTTTCAAATTCTGAAAAACTGCTTACAGTATTTTTTAAAGGAATATAGCTGTTTGTTTAATCATAATACTGAGCCAGATTTTATTTATATATATGTGCGTGTGTGTGCTTGTTCCTTGAAATCTGTGAGAGCTGGGCTTCTAAATATGCATTAGTAAAACCAGCAGCCCCCTGTCTAAAGCACATGGAATTCACTTGAAGAGTCTCTCCATCATCCAGGCTTTATTGAAGATAAAACCAGTATTGGGGAGTGTGGGTCAAGTATTTGGGCTGCTTTGGTGTTTGTTGGGATTTTGGCTTTTCATGTTTTTGTTACTGTCTGGAGTTAAATTTTAACCAAGCAGGGGACAGGCTGGGCTAGCACCTTCTAACTCAGGCTGATCTTTTCCCTGCTGCCCTGATATTTCTTGGGGTTTTTTTTCTGGTTCTAGTAGTCCCGTGCCACCTTCCTTGGTATGGGTCTGCAGGGGGAGGTCAGAGCTGTGCTTTGAGCTGAAGCAGCAAAGGGAGAAACAGGGAGTTCATCATGAAATACCTTTGCATATCAAAAAAGTCTTTTGGTGGTGAGGGAACTGTCCTCCTGAAGAAGGCCAGAAGAAGGGATGACAGAACCGGGATTGGGCTGGGAGGCAATGTATTTGACCAGCAAGCTCCCAGTGCTGACTTTGCATGAGGGATCCCTGCAGAAACCTGTGAGAGCCTGTGCAATGCCCAAACGGGTGGGAATTCAAAACAGGAAAAGCCTGGAAGATTCAAATAAATGGAGTTTCTACAAATACAGAAGAATGAGTTGGCGCATTCAGAGTGGTTATGCATCATTTCAGCTGAAGGGAGGATGGGCTAGACTGGCATGGATACCTCTCCTCTCCCTAAACCTCATCCTTTTTTTTTTGCAAACTGTTTGTAAGGCAGAGGAAACAGTTGCCATTGTGACCATTTTTGTCCCTTGTGTCAGATCTGATGCTGGCACTGAGAGCAGTGATAGCCTGGTGTGATGGAATCAGGGAATCTCAGGCTCAGTAGGGTTAGAAAAGCCCTCCAAGACCATCGAGTCCAACAATTCCCCCAGCACTGCCATGTTCACCACTAAACCGTGTCCCCACATGCCACACCCACACATCTTTTGAACATTTCCAGGGATGGTGACTCCACCACTGCCCTGGGCAGCCTGTGCCAAGGCCTAACCACCCTTTTGGGAAGAAATTTTCCCTCATATCCAACCTGAACCTCCTCTGTAGCAACTTGAGGCTGCTGCTTCTTGTCCTATCCCTTGTTTTCTGAGAGAAGAGATCTGGACCTCCTGCCTCACTGATTTTGGTGCAGCAGCAGCTCACTTATGTTTTCCATTAAGCTGAAATCCCAGGACACTGCAGAGATGAGTGATGATCCTGAGCTTGAAGAAGTTAGACTTCTATAAATAGGTATTTATTCCTCCAGCAGAAGCAGCATTTTGCATTGGGAAGAACAAGAGAGAAAAATAAAATATTCCCCTTGCAGAGACCTCTCTGGGGCCAGCAATGACAAAGGAATGGCATGAGGTCCCTGGCTGTGCTGCTCAGGCCAGGGCCCAGTCTGGATCGAGCCCTTCTCTTGCTACAAAAATCCCAGCCTGTGGTGGTTGTGCCCATGCCTCTGGTTGGGAGTGGCCTCTGCTGTCCAGTCTGTCTGCTCTGCCAGGGGGAGCATGGCTTGTTCAGGGTATGGGCAATGCTGGGCATGGCCTGAGCCCCTGGTCCTATTTATCTGGGGAGAAAGATGGGGTCCACCACCCCAACTTCTGCAGAAGGAAATCTAACTTCATTCGTGGGAGGTTTGTGTAACTGAGGTTTGAATTGATTGCTTTCCCCACAGCTGCCATGGCTGTGTCTCAGGTGGGCACAGAGGAGCTTCCAAAGGCACTTTGTGTCCCCTCTGCTGTCTTTGCTGATGTGAAGCTGCCCTTGCAGGAGCTGCCCAGGCCTGGAGACCAGGCAGGGAGGGGGAGGAGGGGACTCCAGTGGGGCTAGGGGCTGGTGCTGTCCGGGTGGTTTCTGCCCCTGTGGGTTCTGTTGCTGATCCAGCCCGTGTGCTGGCACAGGGGAAGGGCAGGAGCAGGGCATCCGTGGGGCTGCAGGATGGGGGGGCAGCAGGAGACTCACTGAGCCTGCAGGGAGCTGAACCCAGGCTTGGGTTTGTGTAGGGTTTCAAGTTGCTCCTTCTGCTTTTACAAAAACTCTTCAACTCAGGTTGCAAAAGTTACATGCGTGGGCCTGCAGAATCCCAGACTGGCTGGGGTTGAAGGGACCTTAAAGCCCATCTTGTTCCACCCTGGGCCCTTGGAAGGGACACCTTCCACTAGAGCAGGTGGCTCAAAGCCCTGTCGAACCTGGCCCTGGACATTTATTATTAGACAGTACAAGAACAAGACTAAACCCCAAATACTCCTGGTGGTAGCACGTCAGTGACCAGGGGCTCACTTGATAAACTCCAGAGGTGTTTGACACCCCTCTCTCCCAAGGAGAGCCGCCCCTCACCATGAACTGGAATGCTGATGGGCTCTCAGTGGGAAGAAGTGTTCCCCCAGGATGGAGGAGGTCGAAGTGCATGTGCAGCAGCACAGTTCATTTCTTGAACAGAGAGGGTGATTAAACATTGCAAGGGGCTTGTGTTGGAGTCCCTGTGCCTGGAGGTGCCCAAGGGATGACTGGACACGGCACTCAGTGCTCTGGGCTGGTGACAAGGATGATCCTGGAGGGCTTTTCCAGTCTGAGAGGTTCTGTGTTTCTCTGAACGTGGCTGCCGGGCTCATCCCTGGTGCTGGACTGTGTCTGTAGGCAAGTCACTGCTTCCTCCTGGGGACGTAATGACCAATTCATTACTGGATACAGAAAACCTCACAGTATTTTTCCCACAGTGTGTGGGAACTGCTATCCCCATCCCAAAACTCTCCATCACCATCCTCCAGGTAAGAAGCCCTCTTTGTATGAGTCAATACTGCTTTTTAATACTTGTAATGCTTTGTAAAATTGCTTATATTTTCTAAATAAACAGCTGCAGAAAACACGGGTGGGCTCCTCAAGGCTCACACTGTGTTCACCACATCTCTGTTTTGGAAGAGAGGTTGTGAGGCTTTTCCTCCCTGTGACTGATCCCTGCAGCCTGGGGCAGTCCCTGCTCTGGGGGTCACTGGCCTCTCTGGGGGCTCCAGGTGCCCCACAGGACCCTGGGCACTGCCTCAGTCCCTGTTCCCCCTGTGGCATCCCACCCTTACAGGGCAGGGAGCACTCAAGACCCCTAGATGTTCCTGGTGGAAAAGGACAAAAGTCAGAGAGTCCACAAAAAAATCAAAGCTTTATTAGTAAATCACTCACTTGTCATGGAAATTGCTGTGTTAATCCCTAATCTACTCTATAAGGCCATGGCAGAGGGGTTTGGATAAGGGGGTAAGAGNGTTTGGCGCGCGCGGCTCGCGGAGGGGGCGGCGATGGCGGGAGGCGGCGGCGGGCCCGGAGCGGGGCCGGTGGCGCAGGGGCTGAAGGAGGCGTTGGTGGAGACGCTGACGGGAATCCTGTGCCCGGTGCAGGCGGTGCGAGCCGCTGCTGAGGAGCAGGTTAAGGTGCTGGAGGTGACGGAGGGTGAGTGAGGGCCGCTCTGAGGGGATGGGGGGACCCCAGGCCTCCGCCACAGCGATTCCCGGTACCGGCGCCTCATGGCTGCGCCTTGGCCTCGGCCGAAACTTCCAGCCTCGTCTCTGGAGCTGGCGGGAGCAGGCGGCTGTGGCTGGTTTCCTGCCGGCTGTCGGTGTGTCTCACGGAATCGCGGAACATTTGGGGCTGAAAGGAACCTTTGGAGATCATTCANTCAATCAATCAATCAGTCAATCAGCAGTCCTGGTTCCAGCACGCTGATCCTGCTGCCGATGGCAGGGTCCTGCTCGGGGGTTACATTTTCTGGACAGGTTTCCCCAGCCTGACCCAGGTCTCTCGCTTTCCATGCCAATGAGTTCTCCTGCACAGTCCCTTCTTTCGGACCCTGCTGGAAGCGGGTCGGGCGCTTTGCGGTGCTGATGGTGCACAGCCCGTGCCTCTGCTCCTGCGCTGGTGCCGCACTGGGCTCTGCTGACCCCCAGCAACTGCAGCCAGGAGGTTTGTGCCCGAGAAGCGCTGCCCTTGCCGCAGGGCCCCTTGTCCGGCCCATCCTGCCCCTCCTGCCGGGCCGTTTGTCGTTCCCGGCCCTTTCCNGCAGGTGACACAGGGACACATCCTGGCGGGTTTGGAATGTCTCCAGAGAGCGACCTCCCTGGGGAGCTGTTCCGGTGCTCTGCCTCCTTGAATATAAAGTTCTTCCTCATGTTGAAGTGGAATTTCTTGTGGTTTAGTTTATGGCCATTCCTCCTTGTCCTGTCGCTGGGCCCTACTGAAAGGAGTCTGGCACCAACCTCTTGGCACCCGTTGTGGAGGTACTTGTGTGGATTGCTGAGATNGTGCTGATGGTGCACAGCCCGTGCCTCTGCTCCTGCGCTGGTGCCGCACTGGGCTCTGCTGACCCCCAGCAACTGCAGCCAGGAGGTTTGTGCCCGAGAAGCGCTGCCCTTGCCGCAGGGCCCCTTGTCCGGCCCATCCTGCCCCTCCTGCCGGGCCGTTTGTCGTTCCCGGCCCTTTCCGAGCCGGGCCGTTCGCTCGGGGCCCTTCCCCGACTCGGGATGGCCGCGCCGCCGCGGTCCGCCGCGCCGCCGCGGGGCGCTGTGCGCGGCTACCGGCCCGGTCCCTCCCCCCGGCGCGCGGTGCGTTTGGCGCGCGCGGCTCGCGGAGGGGGCGGCGATGGCGGGAGGCGGCGGCGGGCCCGGAGCGGGGCCGGTGGCGCAGGGGCTGAAGGAGGCGTTGGTGGAGACGCTGACGGGAATCCTGTGCCCGGTGCAGGCGGTGCGAGCCGCTGCTGAGGAGCAGGTTAAGGTGCTGGAGGTGACGGAGGGTGAGTGAGGGCCGCTCTGAGGGGATGGGGGGACCCCAGGCCTCCGCCACAGCGATTCCCGGTACCGGCGCCTCATGGCTGCGCCTTGGCCTCGGCCGAAACTTCCAGCCTCGTCTCTGGAGCTGGCGGGAGCAGGCGGCTGTGGCTGGTTTCCTGCCGGCTGTCGGTGTGTCTCACGGAATCGCGGAACATTTGGGGCTGAAAGGAACCTTTGGAGATCATTCAGGCCAAGCCCCTGCCCAGGCAGGGTCACCTGGAGCAGGTGACACAGGGACACATCCTGGCGGGTTTGGAATGTCTCCAGAGAGCGACCTCCCTGGGGAGCTGTTCCGGTGCTCTGCCTCCTTGAATATAAAGTTCTTCCTCATGTTGAAGTGGAATTTCTTGTGGTTTAGTTTATGGCCATTCCTCCTTGTCCTGTCGCTGGGCCCTACTGAAAGGAGTCTGGCACCAACCTCTTGGCACCCGTTGTGGAGGTACTTGTGTGGATTGCTGAGATTTCCCTCTCAGTCTTCTCTAGACTAAACAAGCCCAGCTTCCACAGTCTCTCCTCACCAGACAGATGCTTCAGATCCCTCATCATCTTTGTGGCCTCACTAGACACCCGCTCCAGTAGCTCATTGTCTTTCTCCGGAGCAGCCCCTGCCCAGCCGCAGGGCTCGGTGCCCGGAGGGACGGGCTGGCTCCCGCCTGCGACGGGGCACGACAGGGCGTGTTCGGGGCACTGCTCTGGGCAGGGGCAGGAGGGCTCTGGCCGTGGGTGGTGTGCAAGAGCTGGGCACCGAGGAGCGCTCTGAGCTCACCAGGGTAGGATGTGGAGGGGCCGGGGTGGTGAAGCAGCAGGTACCTTGCTCTGGGTACCTTGGTGCACCTCAGCTGGAGTCCCCAGGGTTGGTCACATGAGGGTCGTGGAGAGCCCTTCCATCTGTAGACCCTGCCCTGCTCCCACAGGGATCTTCTTCACCTCTGGATGTGTGTCCTGGTGTGTGCCCATGTTCTGCAGGTTGTCATCTGTACATGGTGTGTTTGAGGTTGAGGATAGCTAGGATGCAGCTGTGCCCTCATCCAGTGGTAAATCCAGTGACAGAGCTCCACTGTCTGTTACGGAAAGCTGAAGACAAGCAAGACAGTGGAGCTGGATGGCAACTGGCCTATGACTTTCGAAAGAGAGATTCTAAATCAGCAAACACCCCAAGTTCAAGCAGTGTCTCTAATCATTCCATTACTCCTTTGGCCTTTTTATTGTGGCACTAGGTTAGTTAATGCACTGGCTGCTTTTTCTGTGTGGAAGATACACTTTAAGACCTATTGATGCTAACATTTTATTTTGCTTCAACCCGAATCACTGGAGTTTGTAGAAACCACGGGAAGATTTGCAGATTATCTGCTGTGACAGGAGCTGGATGGTGCAGCACTGCAACCCAGGCCTGAAGTTTTGCCTGTGGCCTGGCAGCTTGATGGGCTGGTTGTTTGTGACCCTCCTGGAAATTTTGCCTTACCTTTAGTCTGACTGCACTATTCTGAACGTATTTTGTGAACTCTTTCTGCTCCTGGACATCAGCTCAGAAGTGTTACCAGAGGCAGTTTGTGGTACAAAGAAGGAAGATGTAAGGGTGAGGCAGGGTCAGGAGTGGTGTTGTGATTTTGCTGCTCTGTGGGTGAAGGGAGGCAGATTGTTTGATGAAATGTTTGTTGTTGTGCGTTCCCTTAAAGTGCTTGTACCACACTTAGCTTAGCTTTTCCTGGCATTACCAGGAATTCTGTGTGTCACCCCCACAGCACTTGGAGTTTCATGGAGTGGTTTGATGACATTGCAGCAGCACAAGTCTGGAAGTGCTGAGAGGTTCATTGACCCTGGAGCCTTGGCTTTCTCAGCTCCTACTTCAGTGGCAGCTTCTCCCCAAAGAGTCTGAACCTTTCCACAGTCTGTTTGGGTGACAGGTTTCCAGAGAAGAATGTTTTCTGATGGTTCTAGGCAATGGATGTCCCTGAGGTGCCTTTGAGAGCCCAGGATTGCAGAATTGTATTTAGTGGATGTTGTGGTAAGAAGGATGGAGTCATCTACCGTTCTCTTTTGTCATGCTTTTACAAATCTGCTGAAGTCCCTGATAATTCTCTGCAGTTGTAGGGCCAGAACTCTGAGGTCTGGTGCAGGATCTGTCCCTGTGACATGGAGGAGGCTGCGGAACACCTGCACGAGCAGCTTGCAGGTGACACCAAAGTGGAGGGTAGGCAGTTGATGTCCTGAGGACAAGGCTGCTCTCCAGAGAGCCCTGCAGAAAAGAGCCAGAGGAATTCAGCAAGGACAGACAGCATGTTCTGCTCCTGGGACAGGAGAACCTGGTGCTGGGATATGGGTCAGGCACTGCCTGGCTGGGGAGCAGCCTTGGGACAGAGGGCCAGGAAATGCCAGTGGCTGGTGAGCTGGACAGGGCCAGCAGTGTACCCTGGAGGCCACCTGCATGCCAGGCTGTCTGAGCAGGATCAGAGGCAGTGATCAGCCCTCTCTAGTCAGTGCTCCTTAGACCACACCTGGAATACCTGGGCGGTTTTGCTCCCACCTCCCTGGGATGAGAGACAGCAACAAAGGGGAGTGAGTTCAGCGAAGGGCCATGGGTTGGGCCGGGGAATTGCAGCATTCACTGCGTGAGGTGATGCTTCGGTTGAGGGGTTTTCCACTGGGGAAGCAAGAGGGTTTTGGGGGTGGGTCTGACAGCAGCTTCTGGTAACTATGAGGAGGTTGTCAGGAACTGAGAGGTGACAGAGGATAAGGGATAAATGGGCACAAACTCGAAACAAGAGGTTCCAACTGGATATAAGGAGTTTTTCAGGAGGTTGTCTGTAAAAGCTGTGTTGTTTCCATCCTTGAGTATCTTCAAGACCTGCCTAGAAAATTTGAGCACCCTGATCTAATGCTGCAGATTCTGCTTTGATCATGGGGGTTTGATTGGAAACCTCCCGAGGTCTCTTTCAGGGAATTATTTTTCACACTTTTGATTCCTCCTCTCTTGTACTAGTCAAACAGCATGGGAAGAATAAGCTATATTCCCCTTTCTGTGCTGTCTTTGGTATGGAGAAGCTTGCAAAAACCAAGAGGAGGAGCTACAGGAATCTGGTGTGTGCCAGCACCATACTATTGAGGCAGAGAAATGTAGATCGTGTGTGTCACAGGTACTTTAAAAGAGCAAAAAATGTATCGTTAAGTAGCGTGAAGAGGATGCTGAAGTAAAAGTTGAGTAGGAAAGAGTACAAGTGTTGGCACTTTTAAGGCAAAACAGATGAAAGTAGGGCAAAAAGAGATTGAGAACTAGTTAAAGTCATAAAAACTTAAAATGCTTTCAAATGTTGCAGAAGCAGAAAAGGTTTCAGAGGTGCTCAAAGCCAGTGACTGAATTGGGACGGTACATTCAGTACAGAAGGATTGCAAGTCTCTGCAGAAGAGCCAAATTTCTTGTGCTGATGTTGACTTGACTTGCAACATTGAGGAGCCTCTACAGGAGACGCGGCGTGGAATCCACATCAGATTGAAGCCTGAGTAGAAGCAGTTCCACTTACCCGTTTCCCATAAGCAGCAAGTGCTAAAGAATGGATCTCTCAGAGTTCAGAGGGACTCAAACATTCAATTACTATGCAAAAGTTGGGCTGTAAAACTTCCCACTTGGGGACCAGCTAAGGTGTGAAGCTGGTAAACATGGGACAGCCTTTAGTGAGGGCTCCAAGGTGAGGAGCAGCAGGGGCTGGTACTGGGGAGTGGTGTGGGTTTTGCACTGCCTTCCAACAGCAGTTGGAATGAGGAGAGACAGGCACATGAAATTGTTGTGGCAGAAGAATTGTTTGGAGGAGTCCTGGGACTCCCAGAAAGCTCTCAGAAAGTTCACTTAGAACTCTCAGAACTCACTTAGAAGCTCTTAGGAAGTGCTGAAATCAGTGTCACAAATTACAGGATGATTTCACAAGGTGTGTTGAGTGCAGACACAGAAGGTTTAGCTAGTCAGTGTTGGTCAGCAGAGTAGTGTTGGGGGAGGGGGAGACAGTCCAGATAATGCTCTAAAAAGTTATGGGCGGTCCTAACTATTGTCTTTGGGGGAAGAAATCCCATTGTCTGTGTGGAGAGTTCCCTGAAAATACCCAATCACTGCTCAGTCATGCTCCAATACGCCAAATGGACCGTTATGGAGGGAACAGAGAACAAAGCTGTCATAAATTCCTCATGCTTCCACAGCCAGTGCTGCATGCATTACTGGCCTGCTGCTCTGGCAGGGATCAAGCAGGGCAGCAAAAAGGCAGCACAGACACTCACAGAGCTGTGGAAAAGCTTCTGTTTTCAGAAGACCTAATCCATTGGCTTTTCTGCCTGGGAAAGGGTTAGCAGAGATGAAGGCCCTTAAATAATAAGCTACAGAGAAGGTGTGTGAGGAGGAATTGTGACTTTTCATAAAGCTGAGATCACAGAATCATGGAATATCCTGGGCTGTCAGGGGAAATGAATCTGAAACAGGCAGAATTAGGCTGTTGCCCCAGTGTGCAAGCTGTGGAATTCATTGCTGCTGGATGTTAGGAGTAGAAATGGTTTTAAAATTATTTAACATTCCTGGAGGAAAAAACTCCTGAAGTACCGTTGAACACAGTGGTTGGATATAACACACACTTCAGGAGGTTCCTAATGCCAGCATTTCCGTGGGGGTGTTGGTGCAGCATTGCTCTGCCCCCACCTCTTTTCCTAAGCTGCTCACGGGTTGGGTTGTATAATGTGGTTAAGCCAATGCAGCTGTTGGCTCTCCTGTGTGGTGTGTGCTGCCCTCTCTTCCAGGCAGGTTTTAGTCAGGTCAGGGTGGTTCAGGTGTTTAGAGGATGCGGTTGAGCTCCCTGAAGCAGGTTGACAGTGGATCTGGCTGACACTTGTACAAGGAGATGAGTATCAGTGCAGTCAAACCCTCTGGAACAAGGCTGAACTGTTCAAGGGGAGTCTCCTGTCTGACTCCATACACGTGCTCTGGAGGAATATGGGATGTCTCCTCTGGATTAAGGACATGGTAGCAGTTTCTTCCCACCATGTCACCCTTTGGCAACTGCCAGACGTACTCAGCAACTCAGTCTCTCACCTGCTTCTGCATCTTCTGTCTGCTGAGGAAACAGGCACCATTTGGCAGCTTGGGGATGGGAGATGCATTACTGTCGGTCTCTGGAAAGAGGAGAGTTGACCTGGTGACCTTTATTGTCTCTAAATTTTAGTGGAACATAAATAAAAGCAATGCCTGAGACTGCAGGGAGAAGGCAGAGAAATGAGAGCTGCAGCTGTGGATTGGTGCTGCTGTGAGTGTGTCTAACTTGGCTCAACTGTGGTATCAGCCTGTTGCTGGTGAAGTGGGGCTTCTGTTCCCTTTATCTGATCCATCCAGGTAGCACTATGCACCACCACGATGGTGTGCACTACTGCCATATGTGTCATATGACCTGAGGATAATTACCCAAGGTGGAAAAATGATCTCTTCCTCTAGGTCTTACTGTATTGGAGAACATGTGTGGAACCCAAGTCATCTCCTGGAATGCCAGAGTGGGGCAGTGGCACTCTGAGGAGTTCATGTCCGGCAGGAGGGCTCAGGGTGCTGAGAATCACAGACTTCTGAGTTGGAATGGACCCACAAGGATCATCCAGTCCAACTCTGTTGAGCAATAGCTTGCACCCCACAGAGAGGAGCAGTGTCTGCCACACAGTCCTCCAAATTACGTGGATAAGGAGGTTTAATGGCAGCTTCTCAGACAGTTGGAAAACACTGCTCCCTGCTTGCCAGGTTAGATTCCAGGTCTGATGTTTTATGGTGACAGTATTTAGTTTCTGAGCTGTCGCCTCTTGTGCTCTGGAAATGTGGTGGTGAGAGATGAATGGCTCCAGGCTGGAGAACTGCCTTTCTTTTGCCTGTCTGTCTCATGTGCTTCTTTGTGTCCTTTTTGCAGGTAGAAAGGTATCATAAGGTCATCTTCAGCATGGCTTATGTTGTGACACCCCGTGTGTGAAAAGGTGCCTTCAGCTCAGTCCTTTACAAGGTTGTTTGTTGCCAGAAGCTGAGAGGGTGGCTGTGAAGATGGTCCTCACCCTGGTCGATTGACTCCTGTGTTAGTCCGGGCATGCTGACCCTCTTGTCATCTTGTTTGAGACTAGTCCTCTCTAGGAGACACCCAGTGCTTTGATTTGAATGTGATTTCAGAATGGAAGATTGGCTTTATGGGTCTTGTAAAGGTTCTTTCACTATCTCCTCTTCCAGAGCAGGTGGCTCAGCATGTTCAGTTTGATGCTTTAAAACTTGTTGCTTCTCTGATGGTATTTTCATGATACAGTTTGCTGTCTGTTTGTACCAGAGCACCTACAGGTACCATAATGGCACAAAACATATTGGATCACTTGCGCTTCCCTGGTTCAGCATGTTTTTGCTTATGGTCAGCTCCTTCCCAGCAGAACTGCTTTAATATGGCTTCAAGAGGGATTTCAGTGTTGCATCAGGTACTCTGTGAGTACATGATTTTATGCCATAAACCCAAGCATTGTTTGGAAGGAGAGATTCTGGAGAATATAAAGACATGACCACAGCATGTGATTTTGTGGTGCTCTTTTGGCTGCAACTTGAATTGTAGTAGAGTGAGTGATGGGCAGAAATGAGTAGAAGTCCTGTGGGCGGCTTGAGCTGGATTCTTAATGGGGGTAAACTTTAACATTGAACTGATTTGTAACAGGGAAGTTGAAACAAGAAATGACCACATTGCAACATATGATCCTGCCTGTCGGGAAGAAAGGTTATTCGCAGTAGCAAACGCTGGTGTTTGCACAGACATGTTGAGTGTAGAGAGAAGTTGTGAAGAAGTATTTCAAAGGAGATACTTTAAACCATCACAGCTTCTGGAGAAGGGTGACCTCAATCTTTCTGCCTTTTGCTGAGAAATGAGGAAAATATTAATGCAGTTTTAGAGGTGTGCTAACAAAAGGAGTGCTTTTGGAGCAGTTCTTGAGCATCATGATGGAGGATGAAAAAGTTCCTCAAAGCAGCACGTGTGTAGAATGTCAGAACTCTGGCTAAGCATTAGATTCTTGCTTGGTGTTTCGTCCTAGTCTGTTTGCAGATCCCCATCTTGTTCTGCACTGGTCTGATCTTGTGGCTGGCCGTGCTTTGAGCAGGAGGTTGGACTGGGTGACCTCCCGAGGCCCCTTTCAACCCAAGTTGCTTTATGATGATCTTATTGAAAGCCAGTCCTGTGGAAAACATCTATGCCTGTGTGGCTGAGAACCACAATGCACAAAGGTGGGCAAGTATTGGGTAAAGGGAATTCAGTTTCTGGTGCTGCTGTGGTAGTGTTGGTGAGATCCAGCCTCTGCAGACCAAGTGTTGCTTTAGTTTGGAGTTTCAGTGGCCATGGGCTACCTGGATTCACCAGACTGGCTGCAGCAGCTGCCACAGTCCCTTTCTCCACCTCACCCTGTCTCTGCCCTCAGCAGAGACAACGAAAGGGACCTTTAGCAGCTCTTGAACCAGCTCTGTGTGGATGTGCTGAGCTGGACTTGGTCCGTGCTGACCCATTTCAACTAGACAGGTAGATGCAAAGATTCAGTAGAAACTTCTGCTCATTTATTCCTTCCTGCTTGCTTACTTGTAATTTTTGGTTTCATGTGGCTTAGTTTTGCAAAAATGTTGGGATGAAGAGGTTACAAAAACTGGTTACATGGTAGATATAGCTTGTTGTGAAGAAGGAGAGTTTGATTTTATTAATATTGAGGTTAATGGAGAGGAGAAGCAGAGCTGGGAGAAAATGTGTTTGCTAAGTGCTCTCTATACCAGGACACTTTAAAAAAGCTTCATTAAAAGCTTCTAATCTTTGAGGTTTACAGACTTTATCTTGGGGAGAAGACTTGTTATTTCTGATATCTCAAATCTACAAAATATAAGTGAAGGAATCACCTATCAAGGTGCATTTGAACTGCATTTATCCATCATAAAGATAAAAGTTTCTAGCCAGCTGGGAAAGAACCCAATAATAAACCAATCCTTTGAGAAAAGAGAAGCCAGTGAGCTGTACAAGGATCAGTGTAATATCAATCCCTGGAAATATTCTTGGAGCAGCTCATTAAACAGCTTGTCAGTGTCTATAAGAATAGGATAAATAGTTGCTACACAACTAGTACTGTTTTATGTGATCTGTTCTTGATAAATCCATCTAATTTTGGTTTGACAGGAGAGCTGGCTTATTGCTTAAACAAGTGCTGGGTGTGAATGATCTGAATTCAGCAGGATTCTTGATACGAATTTGCCACAATGGTAATTTATCAGTTAAGAAGATGCAGTTTTGTAATATTTTTAAGCAGGACATCGGGTGGAAAACCTGTATGGAGGGGGTTGTCAGTGGCTTATTGTCAGAGCCAAGGGGTTTGTATGACAGAACTCTTGGTCACTGCAGCAGTGAGTACTTCTGGTGTCCCAACGATGGCACTGCAGTCTGCCTGGGGAGCAGAACTAAGGTGTTAGAAAATGGAGAAACGAAATATTGTAAATCACAGAGAGAATACATCAAATGCATATGTGTACACAAATTAAAGATTGTGAACTAGAATACTGAGTTGTATCTGTGTGAAGCAGTTGCAGTTACTCTGGCTTCCTTTATGCCTATTTCTACCCTTTTTAGCTTTCCGTTTGTACTCCTTATACCCTTCCAACCTACCCTTTAAAGATGGGGCTGAAATGCAATGCCACACTTCGTTATGGAAATCACAGATGGCACATAGAAAAATGACTGCTTCACTTAAGAGAAGTATTATGTTAAGTACATCTTGGAAACACATGAGGCTCCTTGCTTTCACAGCTGGGATAAGAGGGTTATTTTCCTCTTTCTTAAATGCATGATCTATGAAGAAAGGGTAAAGGAACTGGGTTCCTTTCATGTGTGTGCTGGGGAAAGTGAGAGGCAATTATCTCCCAACCCAGAAAAGCCTCTTAGCAGTGAGGTGGATATTAGGAGACACTCAACCATTTGTGAAGTGCTCATGTGCTGCTGAGGGAAGTTGCAGAACTCCTTTTGAGAAGAATTTTCAGTCTATGTTTGTCAGGGATGCTGTCAGCATGTTTATCCTGTCTGCAGGAGGCAGGGTGTGCTGACAGGACTCCAGGGCTTAACTTCTGCTCCACAGCTTCTAAGAACTAAAACGTCACAAATGTGTTTCTTAAGCAGACTAGTGAAATTAAGTGACGTATTTAGGACAGTTATCAGCTGCCTGGAACTTAAAATTGCAATTTTAAGCAAATTTATTGAGTTGTATGGATTTACCATACCAGAACAGCTGGTCTTCCCAACTTTTATTTCCTATGCTCAGCATCAACAGAATTGTTACAAGTGTTTGAATTTTGCCTTTGTCATGGAGCTTGCTTGGCAAGAAGCCACAAGACGCTCTTGCTTTTTCTGGGTTCTTTGCAGGAGAAGTTCCTGCAGCCCAGGTTGTCCAGGCAGTGCTGGTGTCACTGGGCTGGGCAGGGTTTGCTCGGGAAGGCGTTTGGTGTGTCCTGGGCAGTTGTGGGGTGAGGGCTGGGACAGCTGAATCGATGCCTGCGCTTCTCTGTGGATGAACCCAGGTGTCCAAAAAGGGGCTGCTGGCTGCCAGTCTGCTGCTGTCTTACTCCATCCTGGATCTATTCTATGCATCTCTTCTGTAGAAACTTGAGCAATGATTTTGCATTGTAGATAAGACTTTTATATATGTATCTAAATAATTTGCTTGTTATTAGCCTGCATTGCAAAATTTTTTGCCCATGAGAGAAGAAAATAAGACAATAAATGAAGTTTTTGTGGAGAGCACAGGGGAGAATTAATGCTTATGATTTATTTGAGTTAGCTGTGCTTTGGAATTGCCTTCTCCTTTCTGCATATGAGTCACTCAATTGGTATGATGTCCTTCTCCAAAAATCTTGATGGCTTTTGCTGTGTGGCAATAAAAGTTACAATACCAATATTTGGGGTTTTTTCCTTGCAGAATTTGGTGTTCATTTAGCAGAACTGACTGTGGATCCTCAGGGAGCTCTGGCCATCCGGCAGGTGAGTTTTTCTGGAACTGCAGAAAACCAAGGAAATTTCCATCAAAATTCTTTTAAAATGTTCTTCCATGTTCTCAGGTGAAAAATTGGAAGTAGCTTTCTGAGTATTTCTTTCAACATTATTCTGGTGTTATACTTTTTTTTTTTTTGACTTAATAAACCTGGTGTTGAGACAATACTGTACTGGAAATGGACACAAATTAGGTGGTGAGTGGTAGACATCAGCAAGCAGAAGTGTGGCTTCTCTTTGCAGAAGCTTTTTCTGTAGGTGTTTTCCTCCTTGGAAAGGAAGTTTTGGTTCTGTATTTCTTTGGTTACTTTGTGACCTGTGTCTTGTGCCGTTCTAGAGCTGCTGCCTTGGTCAGTGCTGTACAGGCCATTGCTGCTCAGGGGATACCCAGCAGTTCTTTTTACTGCAGTAACTTTGTGGTCCATTTCATGGATTTTTTGCATTTTTGGCAAGTCCCGATGCCCCTCTAAAAGAAGCATGATGGGACAGGACAAATGGGTCAGGGGCGATCCTTGCAATGGTTCCAGGATATGTCCCTGATTCCTGACCTCTCTTCTGATACAGCTGGCGTCCGTTATTCTGAAACAGTATGTGGAAACTCACTGGTGCTCTCAGTCTGAAAAGTTTAGACCTCCAGAGACCACAGAAAGGGTAAGACTTAGTGTCACATTATCTGGTTTGAAACACTTCATCCATCAAGAATATTAATTCTTCAGGCAGTTAAAGTTAAGAAGTACTAGCGCCTTTGTGAATTTTGAGGATTAATGGCTTCAGTTAAGGTTTTTTGACATTTTCCACTTCAAAAATCTGTTTGCAGTTGCTTGAAACAACACTGGACTTGAGAAGCTTGGGCTGCTTCCTGTAGGGAAATGCTCCTCTTACTCTCAGAACAAGAAAAGAAGAAAAGCTGCTTCCTAAGTTTCACAAATACTGATTCTGGCAGTCCTTTTTTGGAGATTTGCTAAATCTTTTGTTATACATCTTGGGACTTAAAGGTTATTTTCCCATGACAAATTTTAGTTTAAAGCTGCTGGGCTTCATTAAGAATCTGTTCAGCAGGAGTATTTAACAGCTAAGATGGCCAGAGATTCCAGCCCTTTCCACTCTGAATGTTGACTGGAGCATCTTTCATATCTCAAATATGATTCATCCCATCCAGAGATAATTGCTTGAATTATGTCCCAGAAGTGGCTTTTATTTTTTCCTGTCCCTTCAGGGCTGGGTGACCGTTCTTGTTTACTGAAATCTTCCAAAGTAAGCAAACATAGTCCCTGACACTGGAGCTGGGATTTGTCTCAGCTAACTCTGGATGTTTTCCATGTAGATCTGTACATCCTGTGTAGTTGCAGCTGTGTGCTATTCACTCTGTGCTTGTCTGATGCTGTGACATGATGCTATGTTAAAAAACACCATGCAGTTTTCCCTAAAAAATTATGGGGTGTAGCGTGCAAAAGTGTTTTTGTCTCCTGAATGTTCATTTTGTAAAACCAATATTGAATCAATATCAGGATGCAGTCACAGGTCTAGACTTTTTTTAGTAGATTGTGCTATGGCTGTGGATCTATTCTGAATGCTGTTGTTTTCTTCAGGCAAAAGTTGCTATCAGGGAGCTGCTGCCCAACGGGCTGAGGGAGTCCATCAGCAAGGTGCGCTCGAGCGTTGCCTACGCTGTGTCAGCCATCGCCCACTGGGACTGGCCTGAGGCCTGGCCCGAGCTCTTCAACCTCCTCATGGAGATGCTGGTCAGCGGCGATGTCAACGCAGTGCACGGAGCCATGAGAGTGCTCACAGGTGTGTGGGTGCCATGGTTGGGCCAGGCTGCTGTAGGAAGCTGTTTAGGCTTTTCCTTGTGCCAGTATTCTGTCACGTTTCATCTAAATTGAAGAAATTTGAATTTTCTTCCTCTCTTCCCCTGGTGCCTATTGCTGGCTGTGGAATCATGTGCTCAGCAGGTGTCATGAGAGCTGGGGAAGGAGGTGCTGTGCTGCAGGCTAGAGCTCAGCAGGGACTTCGATTGTAACACCCTGTTTTCCAGATACCTGCAGTTTTTAGTGTGTATTTTTCTGCTTGCCTTTGAGGATTGCCTCAGGTAGATCAGATGACCCTAGTCTAGTGAAGTACACATTAACATGTTTCAATACACTTAGTGTTTCCCAACGGTTCTATTGTTGCTGTTCCCTACAAATTGGATTTCTTATAAGAACTTCTCTTCTTTTTCCATTTTTTAGAATTTACCCGAGAAGTGACAGACATACAGATGCCGCTTGTAGCTCCAGTCATTCTTCCAGAGATGTACAAAATTTTCACTATGGCAGAGGTATGATCTTCACAGTGAGGTTGGTATTGGATGAAATTAGTGGGAATGTTTCTCTTGGAACAGAGAAACTCCAGATTTAATGGTTAAGTCATACTGTAGTATGAGTTAGAATTTTCTTGATGATATAAGAGTTGATGGCAGCTAATGTTTCAATAGAAAAGTTGAACCCAATAATAAAATAAGAGAATAAAGCCAAAGCAAAAATGCAATACAATTAAAAGATAATTAAATTAAGTATGTTGTGTAGGAAGAATGTTGTGTTCCTGACGTCTAACTTTTTTCTAGGTGTATGGGATCCGCACGAGGTCACGTGCAGTGGAAATATTTACCACGTGCGCCCACATGATCTGTAACATGGAGGAGTTGGAAAAGGCAAGAATTTAACTTGACATACAAGATACTTTGAATTCAAACTGAGTGAGGTTCTAAATAATAGTTAATATGGAAATGAAACACTGGAAAATTACATACTGTGTGAGCTGGAATGGGGGGAAGAGGCTGTAATTTAATACATGTGAGGTAGCTGACTCCCTGCTTTACATGCATGCCTTGATAGTGGGACTTGGTTTCCATAATTAAGGTTAATTTATGGTTCATCAACAGACATGCTTTTAAGAGCTCAGGAAAGGGGGGAGTCAGCATGGGGAGGAGATGGAGTATCATCCCTTTGTTTGGAAATCCATGGCTTAGCTTCCAGCATTCAGCTGAACCATGTCCCCCGATCACCTGCGAGGCCTTGGGCTCCTGGGTAATAGGGAGCCCTTGGGCGAGGCTTTGGTTCCAAGCTGCTGAAGCTTCACCCCGTGCTTCAGGAGGCATCTTGGCCTTGTCTTCCTAAAGGGGTGGGAGAAGCCAAACCCAGCCCAGTTTTGGATAGCTGTTAAGAAACAAACACAGCAGTCAAGCAGCTTTATACTTGAGTCTTCTCTAGTCTGGCTCTAACTTAGCATATCTGCATTTTAAATGGCCTTTTACAAGTGGCTTTTCCAGCACTGCCGGACAATAAATGGTTATTTTTAACTTTTTGGGGCGTGAGAATAGGGAAGAGTTACTCTCAATCTAGAGGCTGGTCACCGCTGAGTGGCTCGATGTACTGTTCCCTCTCTGCACAGGGAGCAATCCAGTGCAGACTTTTGGAAAGTTCTGGTAATTACACTGTATCTGTACTGCCATGACAAGGTTGTTCATGCACTGTATCACACAGCTGACACCAGTATCCAAGAGATAGTAGTAGGTCCCCACTCTTATTCTGGAGAAGGGCTGAAAGTGTCCTTTACATTGAATACTAAACCTTTTCTATTGAAATTTTACTTAAAAAGAAAGAACAAGGGAATCTTTTTATAAATGGCATTTCCTAATTGATTTAAACATAGGTCTTCACTGTCCTGGCTATGGATTTATGAGGAAAAATCTCAATAAAATTATTTTGATCCTGTATTACTTGCTCTGCCAAGGACTGCTTATGGAGTGCTCTGACGTCTGGAAAAATACTTGCTGCATTTTCCTAGGAAGAATCATCCTGTTAATCTTCAGGCCAGCTGTTGATACTCAGCTTGTTTGGTTTGGGGGATGGAGGCTCTGCAGGGAGATTAATGCCAACCGCAGGGTTTGGGGTGATTGTGTGTGTGATGGAGCCACCCCAGGTTGGTTTTGTAGCCTGGGGGTACTGGGGTGCAGGGCAGGATTCAGCTCATCAAATGAAATGCCTCTCTAGGATGGGGTGAGCACTGCTCCTAGGGCTCTCCAGACTGGATTGTCTGGATCTCTCTTGAGACTCCAAGGTGATGAGTTGGATGTAAGTGTGTGTTTTGTGGCAGCCTGTGCTATGGGATTCTGAAGAGTGGGATTCAGCTGACCTTATTTCCTTACCTATAGAGAGAGCCCAAGTGATGTCTGAAACAGCTTTCATGTAACTTTGCAATATCCTGCAGTTGCCATGAGTTTCTCTTCTATTTTGTACCAGAAAAGTGCATTTGCTGTTACTTGTAATGCTTTACCTGTCAGATATGGGGGTTCTGTATCTGGTGTTCAGCTGTGCTTTCATTGTCTGTAACCAGGGTGCTGCCAAGGTCCTGATTTTTCCTGTGGTGCAGCAGTTCACAGAAGCCTTTGTCCAGGCCTTGCAGATGCCTGATGGACCAACATCAGACAGCGGGTTTAAGATGGAAGTTTTAAAGGTGAGTCACTTAGGGCTGATTAAGTGGAGAAAGAGTTGAATACCGACACACACTCAGATGTGGAAAACAAACTCAAAACTCAAACTTTTTTTTCAAGTGGCACATCTCCTAGTATTGCTTATGGTATGAACAGTGAAGGCTTTTGGCTCCCAGCACCACCAACAGTGAAGTAGGTTGTTCACCTGTACTGAAGATATCTATGATGAGATCCATGAGGATCTGTCTGCAAAATGATCCACAGGAATCTGGTCCATAGGACCATCTGTCTCTGTCATTTGCTGATCTAATGTATCTTGGATATGTCTTGGACATCATAATCTGTAGTTAAATACCAATCTTTTCTAAAGGTGCTGCAGAATTCTGTTGCAGTGAAGTTGTAAAAGCTTATTAAATGCAGGTGCTTTTCTGGAACTTGTCTGCTCTTTAATGCTAAATGATCTCTGAGAAAGAGAGATGGAAGGTCTTTGTACTGTCCTGGTTTCCTGTAGAAAGGAGATTGGATTGGAGAGCTCTGTGTGCATGGGGATGAGGGCCAGTGCAGACCCCTGTAACAGCTTGGAAAGCACTAGAGCTGTAGAGTGTGCTGCCTGCAGCACGGGAGAACAAAGAGCCAAAAGCATCAGTTGCAGGATGAAATCCAGATCTTTCACTTCCCTGCCTGTGTGCTGGGCTGAGCGACACTCAGGTCAGTGTACAGGTTTCTGAGGATGGACACTGAGGCCCATTCAGTTCCATGAAGAAAGCAATAAGGAAGTTATTGAAGACAAGTGTCAAAAGTTTTTCAGGATGACCAGCTTTGTGCTGAAGTAATGAAAATACGTACTGGGGGGATGCTATTGTGTTACACAAACCAGCAGTTCCTGAGCTCTGTGTTGTGGAGCATGTCTCAGTCCTGTTCAAGGCAGCAATACCTGGTCTGGGCATCCTGTGGCTTGTCAGTGAGGGACAGCGTATCTTGTACTCTAGGAACAACTGGAGCTGTTCTTGTTGTGCAGCAGTACTGGAAAGCAGTTTGGGGAAGCATGTTGGTAGTTTTTGTTGAAAGACTGTCTCTTGTGGTTTTTTCTTCCTTTCTTTTGCCTGTGCACTGGGATTCCTGAGGCAGTGGTTTAAAGGAACAGCAGCATGAAAGGAGCACTGCAGGGTATCATCTCGATTTGAACAGACTGCAGCTCAAGAATATTTGGATCTCATACTCCACATACTTGCATTTGGATTGTTAATGAGCAGTGGTATTTTTCAGCCTCCACAGAAAGCAGTTGTAACTGATGGCTTCACTCTAAGCCAGTGAAGTGGCCAGGCTTCACACCGGCCAGGCCAGTTCTGTTCTCATTACATCCATGCATTCTGCAGCCTTTTCTGTTATTTGAGTAAGTGCTTGCTGGCATTGGGCTGTCTGCATGGTATGTCAGCACTGGTCCCACCAGGAGGTTCTTGAGCAATGTGACAGGTTGGGAAATGTCACCTTGTCCTTGTTCTGCTCCTTAGCTGTGTGAGGGCCTCTGCCTTTGACCTCTGCAAGGGAGGTGCAGCACAAGAGGATTTGGATCTGAATACACTGCTGTGTGTTGGGTGGCATCGATGGCAGTAGAGAATCAGTGTGGATTTAAACAGGAAATTCAGGAGATCTGCTGCTGGCAAGTGGTTTGTAGGAGGCTGTTTTGAAGAGATGAGTGTTCTGGCTGTTGACTCAAGGCAATTCATGGTTTTGTAACTTAGGGTTTCTAAGCTGATGATAGCAATTTTCTGATGAAAAAGGGATTCAGGTGAAAGACCCATGAATTTCCTTCACTTCCAGAGAAGTGGATTTTATAGTCGTTGTAATGCAGAAGTAATAAACCTTAGGGGATTATTTAAACCTGCTCTACAGATGAGGTCATTACAGGAACCCCTGGAAAAGCTGATGCAGTGGAAGAGGGAATTGAGACTTTTTTATAGCACATTTTCAACCAGATGCAAACTCAATCCCATCTTCTTTTCCTTAATGAAGTACTGTGCGGCAAATGACAGGAAGACTTTTTTTCCCCTTCCCTGTCACTTGAGAGCTTTGTACTCCAAGGTTCGTGGAGTTCCTGATGGAAGTCAGAGGCAGTCCTGACCTAAGCTGTTGTGGCTGTCCATGTCAAAATGTTCTGCATGATGGTGGCAGAAGCCTTAAGGAATGCTATTGCAGTGTGCACATCTGCCTGATTCGCTGGGACGGCTATCCTGGTTAGGGGAGTAAATAGTTTGGATCACATCATGGGGAACCACTGATGGTTAATGTGTCTCAAGTTGTTCCCAGTACAGTTACGAGTTTTTAAGCAGTTACCAGCAGGAAATCAGGGTCTTTTATCCTTGGAGGAGATGGGAAGTTTGGCCACAATAAAAATATCATCAAGTGTGAGGACTAGAAGGAAATACCCATGGTGTAATTTATTGTTGTGTTTGATAGTTCAGCATGAATTAAATTGGTGTCTCTAAGGATGAATGAGCTGCAACTTTGCACTTCTTGAATCCTAATTCCAGTGTTGAACATGCTACTATTGATTCCTTTGAGAGAAACAGAGTGATTAAACATGACAGATGACAGATTTAAGGTGAATTTCACAATAATGGAATACAAATTGGAATACAGTGTGCGGTAGTATATCAGGAACACCAATCAACCAACAATCTAAAGCACCTTGCAGCCTTGCCGTTGTGCTTCTTCATTTATGCTTAGAAGCTGTTTAACACCTGTGGGTCAGAGAAGTTATGCTTACATTTTTCCTGACGCTGGAACAAATAATTAGCTAGAAAAAAAATTAATCATAACCTCTTTGTTCTTGGATGGAAGATGAGGTGGTATCTGTGTCTTGGGACAAACTTCCCAATTTTATGAAAGAGTTACTTCACCTGCTACTGCTGAACTCTGACTGACAGTCAGCTTTAGTGTGCTCTCTAGTACGTATTTTAAGCTTTTTATCCAATAATTTAGGGATTTCTTCTCTGTTTAAAGATGCAAACAGAAAGAGAAGCAATAAAAGGCTTTGATAGAGTGACTTGAAGGAGCAGTGCTCTGAAGAGAGAAGGATGAGTGCTTTCTTGAAGGGTTAGTAGGTGCTGGAGCAATACGTGGGGATTGGCAGAGGATCCGTGAAGCAGTTGAATTCAGACAAGCAGTGGGAATTGGCATAATGAGAGGCCAGGAGTTGAAATACAACATCTGACAGGAAAGTGCTTTGTTTTTTAATAACTTGCTCTGCAGGACTGTGGTGACCTTGCAAATGCAGCCTTCTATTGTTACAAGTGCAGAGCCATTGAAGAGCTCCCTTAGCCCTCCAGCAGCGCTTCCTGCAGAGTTGGTTGTGTGTAGAGCTTAGAAACATTTACATAGGGTTCATATGGAGTGGCATATGGAACAAGTCTGTTTGGATGCTCCTGTGGCCCTAGGCAGGGTGTTAAGTTTGCAGCAGTCCTGAAGATCAGATTCACATCCTTTGCCAGCACCTGCATGGTTTTTTTTCCTGGAGACTTCAGCAGGTCTTTTCTGTAATGCTTCCTTCTAGCACCTGCCAGACTCATTCCCAAACCCATGTAACTGGGTTGTTCTTGACGCCTACTCGTCTCCAATGCTGATATTAGATTGCTGTTGTTTTTCTGGAAGGTGAATTACTATTTTTTTCTTTCTCTTAATGTACCCAGTGCTGCAAACAAACAAACTGCACAGAGTGGTTTGTATTGGATAAGCACAAACAAACTGACACCCGTGGGTCTGGGAGCAGCCACCTCTCAGGCAGTTTGTGAGAGGCTGTTCTGTAACAAGTGTAACACTGCTGGAGCTGTGCCCCTAGGGAGGAGAGGAGGGAGTGAGAGCTCTCTCACTCCTGGAGAGTCCCAAAAGGCTTTTGGCAAGTGTCAGGATGATCAGCTTCATGAAAGTCCAGCCACAATCACCTGTGGAGCTGCTAAGCTGCTCCCAGAGGAGCCCCTGTGCTGGGCTGGCACAGGCACCAGTGCCCACAGCCAGAAAGGGGAGGGAATTCATCTGGGTGGGTGTTTGCTTCTCCAGCTACTCCCTGGGTGTGCAATGGATGTGTTGCTTGCATAAGTAGAAGTGTGGAAAACGAGCAGTAGTCTGGTTTTACATTACATCAGAGTTCTTTTTCTGGGACAAGACACTTCCAGGATAATTGTATCCAGACAGTGCTGCACAGTGATGTGCTTTGGATTTGAGTCATTGTCTTACCATCACATTATGGCATTGTCTTCACTCCAGAGTGCCACATCTTATGTTATCCCTTTGCTTCCCTGCAAAAGAGGAAACACTAAGAGAAGTGTAGTCAGTGTTTGAGCAAGAGAGGGGATTGTGCAGTCAGGAGTGAGAGGTGACCTTGGTGACAGGAAGCCTTTGAATGATCTCAGTTATAAATGAAACAGCAGCCTGTGATTTGAGTGTGTTGATGGCTTTCTCAGTTTCACTTTTGACTGATATTGTTTTTGGTTCCAGGCTGTGACAGCACTTGTGAAAAACTACCCAAAGCACATGATTTCATCAATGCAGCAGATCCTGCCCATTGTCTGGAACACCCTTACGGAAAGTGCTGCTTTATATCCTTGGTAGTGAATGGGTTTAACTGGAATCGAACGAGACAAACTCATTCTCATACCCAGTAATGACCTGACTGCTGGAGAAGCACAATACATGGAGTGCTCTGCCCTGCCAGACAAAATAGGATCTTTCTGTTACTTCCGGAGGCTCCATTAAGTTTCTTTTAGCTTAAAGTGTATGCTGATTGGTGCATGTGCCTCCTAGAACTGCCACGAACTCTGCATTGTTTCTTTTGTACTTTCTTTTTTGTACTTTTTGGTAAAAATTGTCTTCTTAAAAAGATGCTGGTCACAATGTAAAGACTTTAGGAGACCGAGAACCAGCAGTACCCCTTGCTGCAGCAAGGGCTAATTGAACTAATGGCTGATTGCACTTGCTGCAGAAGCTGATTTGCCATTTGGCTTTTCAGTCAGTGCTCCACTGCACACCCAGCTGTGTCAGAGTGGTCTGTGGATGCATTGCCCAGTACTTGAAAACTGACAACTCAAATTTCTTCATATTGTTTTTTCAGACCCCTGTTAAAATACAGTGGAAGGTGTCCCTGCCCATGGCAGGGGGATTGGAACTACATAGTCTTTAAGATCCCTTCCAACCCAAACCATTTTGTGAATCTATGAAAATACAAGGAGCTGTTTGTTGGATTTTTGGTGGTTTATTTCTCCCTCTCCTGTTCTGACTCCTACTACAGTCCTGCTGGTATGGGCGAACAAAATAGGCTTTTGTGTGCAAAAGGGGAGAGTCTTGTTCTTCCTTTCCTTGTGTTTGCTTTGGTACTTGTTGGATCTTCAGTTCACCATCCTCAAAGAAAACTCTTTCCTTCTTATCCCCAGGTTAGTTTTCTGCCATTTCTCAGGATTGGTGCTTCTGGAGAAGCTTGGTAGGGAGCAGAGTCAACCTAAAGTAGGATGTGGGAGCGTGGGGTGGCACCCTTGGGCAAGAGTGAGGTGTTGAATTGGCTCATATCCCCTGGAAAGAATGAGTCTAGGGGGGTTCTGTTCTTGCAAAGTTAACATAAATGAAGTTGTGGGTTACCTTAGTGAGTTTGATCTCAGTTAATCAAATAATATGAAAGATGTGCTGAAGTGATGTGTGAGTGGTCTGTGGAAAGCGATCTTTGAACTTGGGCAATGCACAAAGCCAGAAGCTCCTGGGATTGTTGTCTCTGTGTCCTGAAGCATGGGACTCTAGACAAAATGAAAAACTTTTTAAAGAATGATACCTTCCCAAGTTATCAGGGATTTTAAGACAGGAACAGATTAATTCCAAAATAGATGTTGTTCTTTAGAAAAAAGCATTTCCTTAACTCCATCCACTTATGTGAGAACAGAAGTGAATTACACAGAAGAGGTGGAGGATCCTGTGGATTCTGATGGTAAGAACTTGCACTTCACTTCTGCTATTTGAAGAGGAATGGAGTTACCTAAATATTGCTGTCAAAACATTGGCTGAAACACCGTGGGAGATTGTGCTGAAGATGCATTTATCATGTTAGAATGATGTCCATCACTTCTTTGCAAATTACTTGTGATTGTGATCAGTGAAGGCACACAGTTTAAGTTTTCTAATGGCTCAAGGAGTGAGTCCGGCAACAATTTTGAGGTAAAAGTAGTGGGACAAGAGAAAATCAAATAGGTTTTAGGTCGAGCTTGATAAATTTTAATGAGGGGTGTGTGGTGGGAAGAGAGCAGAAAGTGATAAGGTCCGAAATCCTCCTGAGGCTGCTGCTGCACTTGCTGGTCCGGGAGAATGAATAAATATCTGCTCAGACAAGCTAACAGTTTGTAATTATTTTCACATCCATTTGTACCTTTTTGTATGTTGGCATATCCAGTCATCATCTTTTTTGTTTTTTCCACTTTGTTCAGGTGAAGTTCTGGGCTTTGAAAATCTGGTGTTCAGCATATTTGAATTTGTTCATGCCTTGTTGGAAAACAACAAATTTAAGAGCACAGTGAAGAAGGCTCTGCCAGACCTGATCTATTACATCCTGCTTTACATGCAGATCACAGAGGAGCAGGTGAGCGTGTTTGTGTTGTGTAGGAAACAAAGGAAATGAGAGATTTAAACCAGCAAGTGTGCTGGGAAGAGTTTCAGTGCGTGGAAGCTGCTGTAATCTAACAGGGTATTCCATCACTTTGCTCTGGCAGCACTTAGAGGTTCCAGAATGGTACAAGGTGGACAGTAAATCACAGATCACAGAAGGGTTTGGGTCAGAAGGGACTTTAAAGCCCATCCTGTTCCACCCTCTGCCCTGGACAGGGATACCTTCCACTATCCCAGGTTGCTCCCAAGCCCCATCCAACCTGGCCTTGGACACTTTCAGTGATGGGACAGTCACAATTTCTCTGGGCAACATATCCAGTGTCTCAGCACTCCCTTAGTAAGGAATTTCTTCTGTAATCTAAACCTACCATCTTGCCCCTTGTCCTGGGGCCCTGATAAAAGGCTTTTATTTGTAAGGCAGTCATAAGGTCCTCCTGGAATCTTCTCCAGGCTGAACAACCTCAGCTCTTTCAGGATTTCTTCCTTCATTCTTCCATATGCTATGAAAATGAGGCTTATCATGCTGAAAGGAATAAACAGCTTTCTGTGAGAGCAAAAATGTTGTGCTAGTGGGGTGAAATAATTTGTACTGAAATTCTGCTTGGTTCCTGGCCTCTCAAGCATGACAACTATCATCTTTTTGTTTAGGTAGACATGCATAAAAACAAGCACTCAGTTAAAGTATTTATCTGCTTGTCCCATTCCTCATCTAAAAATAAAGCTGTGTAGCATTGATTCCAGGTCAGTTATTAGTTCTGTCAAACTCTGATCTCAAATGAGGGGCAGAAGAGCAAGATGAGCTCAGAACAAAGAGAGTTTCTTCTTTTCAAAGGAAAGATAGAATTCCATTGGAGTTCTATTCCAATGGAATAGAAGAAAAATCAGTTGAGGATGAAGACTTCGTATGGCAGAGAAAAATTCTGGAAGTAGTTTTCCAAAATAGGTTGCAGGGAACAGAAAAGCTGCATTTTACTGATGATGTCCTGAATTCTCAGCTGCCCTATCCTTTTTGTCTCCTCTAGATAAAAGTTTGGACTGCGAATCCACAGCAGTTTGTGGAGGATGAAGATGATGATACATTTTCCTACACAGTGAGAATTGCTGCTCAGGATCTCCTGCTGGTATGAAATGTATTCCACACTTAGATACGGAAATGGTAATAGCAAGTATCAAACTTGCCTTCAGGAAGGGCATTTAGAGAAAAGGCCAACTTTTAACAGTCCATACAAATGAGTGTTACCATTTCCTTGTGCACAGGCTGTGGCTGCTGATTTCCAGAATGAGAGTGCAACTGCTCTGGCTGCAGCAGCTACGAGGCATTTGCAGGAAGCTGAGCAGGCTAAAAACAGCGGTGCTGAGCACTGGTGAGGCGCTGGGGCGGAGGGGACGGTGCTGGGGCGGGGGAGACGGCGCTGGGATGGGTGTCAAGCTCATCTGCATCACTGGGTGCACCATGATTTAATCACATTTCATTTGTGACAGTTCTACTGAAGAGCAAGGATGGAGCTGGAGAGCTCTGATTAGAAGAAGCAAAAGAAAGTACAGCAGTTCTTGAGCCAGATGGTGAAATCATCATGTGGAGTACTTTGGGCAGATCTCAGCACAAGTTATCTGTGCCAAGGCTCCCTCCCTTCAGAGCCTGATGTTCCTTAAAACATCTAATAGGAAACAATAATTACTTATGGAAAATTGGAAGAGAAATTTGCAATACTTCATGTTCAGTTAATTGGGATAAAATTTTCAAGAATATATATAAATGTATATATATAAATTATTTTTTTTTCTTGATGTCAGGAAGAGCGGTGCTGTATGCAGATGTATGTGTTCAATTTTAGAACTTCCGAGCTGCAGTTTTTAATGTTATTTGGGGATAGAAAAAGAAAACTCCACTGCAGGAGTACCTGGTTGCTGGTCCACAGTCCACAGTGATTCCCTCCTGGTTTTACAGTGCATTCATTCAGTGTTTGTGTTTATTTTGAATGTTAGTGTCAGAGGAGCCCCTCTGATAATGAGCAGCAGCGAAATGGCTGCAAAATCAGACATTAGGTCCCCATCTGCCTCATTTGTGAGAAGTTGTAAAGTAGGTTCTTGGCTTCACAAGTAAAACCAAGGAGAAGTGTATTTGCACATAGTTCTAGATAATCATAATTAACAAAATGTTATTGCAAAATTAGATGTTCTTAAACCTTTAATGTACTGGGTATCCCAGTGCTTCTGCACATAAATTATGAAGGCATGGCTGGAACACAAGCTTTCATGGAAGAAGTTCTTTTTTCTTATGAGAAAAAAAATTGGTACAAGTAACAACTATTCCACCAATATTTTAGGAAGTGACTGAGAATGCTGCCCATCAAGGAAATAGTTTTCGTAGCTTAGACCAGAAAATTACTTATGACTTCACTTCAGAATATTTATGTGTTTCTTGAGTGATGATGGACAAAAAGTCTTAAGGCATCTGAACTATTTTGCAGGTGGAAAATACATGAAGCCTGTATGCTGGCCCTGGGCTCAGTCAAGTCTATAATTACAGACAGTGTGAAGAATGGGAGAATACACTTTGATATGCATGGCTTCCTGACAAATGTGGTCTTGGCAGACCTCAACCTTTCAGGTATGTGGGACCCTGCATCCCTGGGAATAACTGCGGGGTGCCAGACACTGGGAGTCTCTGATGAATCAGTCAGGTTGATGTGTGCATGAAGTATGCACTTGTGTACCTTGCTCTCATGAAAAAAATAAATTTTGTGAGTTCCCATGTGTTCCCATTTCTAGTGTAAGTCCTTTATATGTGGGGCTGTGCTTTCAGCTGGATCTCATTGTTGGCTGGATGCATGAGCCTGTAGGGCTTGAGGAGCTGGGTGGAAAATAGCTGTTCTGATGTCTTGTGTCTGTTCCTGGGAAAGTCACCAGCACTATTTAACCGCCTTCAGAATTCCTGCTGCACCATGTCATCCCATTTGTTTTATGCTGAGGCTGACACTAGCTGTAGCACATGAATTCAAATAATGCTCCTGGCTAAATGGGATTCTGTTATTGGGAACTCAGCAGGATTTTGCTCTCTGTGTTATCTTACATTAGTGTGTAAGAAAATCAGAGGAATCGTTGAAAGTCAGACCTCAAAAGTCCTTGCAAATTTAAATTTTAGAAGTTTAAGGCATTAATATGAGCATCATTGATGAGTCCACATTGAGTTGTCAGTGTAGAAAAACCTGTTTCCTGGGTTCCTTTTTCATCAAAGAAACACTTATTTAGCCCATTACAAAGAAGGGTTTATTCTTTTCTTTGTGTTAATGTTGGGTGAAGAGCTAGTGTGCAAAGTGCATAGTGTGCAATGCATGTAAGAAACCAACCTCAGCAATTTACATATATTTACATTCATTTACATGTGTGGCATTGGGATGTAAATGAGCTGCTGTGCTCTAGAAGGGCTCCTTGAGTCAGTGTGTTGATGGCTCTCCAAGGATATCCGTTTAATGGTCAGGAACGGTTCAGACAAAGAAATGTTGTGTTTTATGATGCTGACTTAAAAAACAAAGCTCTTCTCTTGCTGTACATCTTGTGCAGAGTGTTTTATGTCCTCATCTTAAAATTAGTACTTGCAGGAGCATAAATAATGGCAGTAAAGATGCTGAGGAACAGAGAGCATCATCACTTTGAGGCCAGCCTAGATAGGTAAGGAGATTCATAGTCTGAAAAGGCAGCAGGATTAAGTGTGATAAAGATATATCATACCTTGGTGAGTGCCAGCAGGTGAGTGGATAATGAATGTCCACTGCTTCTGTGGTGCTGGTGAACCACAGAATTCCATTCTGTAACTGCAGGGTGTTAGCTGCAAACTTAGTAATGTAATCTGTGAAAGGTCCCTGGGTATGAGCTTTGTTATTCTAATGCTTCTCCCTAAGATGCTGCTGTTTTCTTCAGCTGGGGACAGAATACTGAGCTGGATAAATGGGAATTATTGGAAAGGCCTCTGTTCTCTTCCTTTGCTTTTGTTCAGTGATGAACAAATTCAAGTGTAAATAGTTGAAGGGAGGAGGTTTTCTAATTAATGAGAAATTACTCTTTGAAATAACTAAGAAAACGAACCAGATTCTGCCCATGAACAAAATATTTTTTGTATGCCGGCACACTTGTCTTGTGTGTCACATTTCAGTGTTTTCCTATTGAGATGACAAGATTTTAAATAATGGATGGAAGCAGCTGTGATTTTAAACTCATAAAGCTTATTCTGAAACAACTGAGGTTTTTTGTTTTACTGCAGTGTCTCCTTTCCTCCTGGGTCGGGCCCTGTGGGCCGCCAGCCGTTTCACCGTGGCCATGTCTCCAGAGCTCATCCAGCAGTTCCTGCAAGCCACTGTCAGTGGATTGCACGAAACCCAGCCCCCCTCTGTCCGGATCTCTGCAGTCAGAGCCATCTGGGGGTAAGCAAACAGGGATATAAATCACACTGATAAACTGGTTTGTTAAAATAGCATTTCTGTTTGGGCTATGGGAGGTTTTGCTTTGAATGAAATAGACATCACCTTAAAAAATGTAAGCAAACCGGTTCAAAATAGAATAACTCTAATGAGCAATATGGAATTGAGATTCAAGGTTGGCTACAGTAAAGTGTTGTGATGGATATGGTTACAGGGAGGAGCAGCACAAGGTAGCACAAGGGTGAAACCCAGATTATTCCTGTTTGGTCATAAAGGTGGCTGACATCATACAGGCCTATGGATCCAATCACAGCAATAAGGACTGTTTGAGTTTTGGTTTTCTTACCCCATTTTTGTCAGAAGGAAGCTCTGCTGTACTGAACATGATGAACATTAGTGTAAAATAAAAAAAAAAAGTCATAAAAAATATGCTAAAACCTAACTGTTCACCACTTCCAAACAGAGCACTTTGTCTTCTATTTACACTGAAGTATTAATGAATAGATAAAGTCAGAGATTTATGACTTAGTTATTCCTGAAATTGCTTTATCACTCCCCAGCTCACTTGTAGAACATGGTAACGAAATACTTTGTAAGCAGTGTCTGTCCTGGACTCTTTTCCTTTTCTCCATCGATGGGCAGTTCTTAGGAGAGATCTGTCACTGAGGGGCAGTAGAAGCTTCTAACATCACTCAACTCAACTCTGCTTTGTGTGGAATACGGAAGGAAGGTTTCTGGTGAGAGCTTTCCTCCTCCTTCCTGCTGAGGAGCTGGGAGGTCAAGCAGTAGAAGTCCTAGAGGACTGAACTTAAGGAATAAGAATGGACAGGATGGAACAACCCCTTATGTATTATCTGGAATGGAGTATATTTAAGTTACTTCAATATATTAAGAATGTATTTTTGTATTGCAAATTTCTTATCTAGCTACTGTGACCAGCTGAAGATCTCTGAGAGCACCCACGTGTTGCAGCCTTTCCTTCCCAGCATTCTGGATGGCCTAATCCACTTGGCAACTCAGTTTAGCTCTGAAGTGCTGAACCTGGTGATGGAGACACTGTGCATTGTGTGCACGGTGGACGCGGTGTTTACAGCCAGCATGGAGAACAAGATCTGCCCCTTCACCATTGCAATATTCCTCAAGTACAGTAATGGTATGCATTCCACTTACATTCTCAAAGCACAGTTGGTTTTGCTGTTGAATCCTGCTGCTGAAAACTTAGTCAATGATCGTTGAATGAACATTGATTCCCATGGTAAAGGGGAAACTTGCTGCCTTGCCCAGCGAAAATAGTGGTGGCAAAGATTGAGATGCGTGTGTGTGTTTTAGTAAATGGTGTTTTCTCTCTCCAGATCCTGTTGTTGCTTCTCTTGCCCAGGATATTTTTAAGGAGCTAGCTCAAATAGAAGCCTGCCAGGGTCCAATGCAGATGAGGCTGATCCCAACCCTTGTCAGCATCATGCAGGCCCCAGCTGACAAGATCCCAGCAGGGCTGTGTGCAGTAAGTGCTTCAGTGGGGTATGGCTTGGGCTGGAGATGTTCCCTGTTCTGTAACACCCATGGGGGGTGCTCTGTAATGGGCAGAAAGGCTGCTGTAGACATGCTTTGGAACAATGCCTTCAGTCACTGGGGGAGGCAAACTGCAGGTGCAGGAAGATGCTTCCAAAACTTTGCTTTAAACTGCTCCTCTGGGCTTCTTCCAGTCTCCACAGTATCAGTCATTCCCAGTCATTTTGCTGTGACATTGCCATCTTTCAGCAGGAACAGTCTCTTCTCCCAGCAGACTACACAACTTTTCCTTGCATTTCTTCCTAAAGCTTTTTCTGATTTATGCATTACATATGTATGAATTGGAGATAAATTATACAGGTGCTCTAATAAAAGATGAAGCACTGACTTTGTAGAATGATTGTATGGAATTAAATCCATAAACATCTGTATCAGTATGCATAAAATCTGTTAATTGGTATGACTGTAACAATTGCTTATGGGTAATTAAAATAAATTTAAATCAATATAACCAAAATGGAACAAGTCAGCTAGAACAGTTCTCTGGCTGTTCTGATTAGCATGCATCTGTTTGCCATGTTTGAGTGGTGACCCTGCTCTTAATGTGGGAATTGTCTTGGGAACTTTTATAGCTCTTACCAGAGATGCTTGGGTGTGTGACTCCAGGGTCCTCGCATTTAAAAATTATTCTAGACTGTGAGTTCAGGGTGTGGTTGCAGCAGTGGCCACATCCCTGCAGTTCACACCTTTGATGTTTGCAGCAGGGGTGGGTAGTGCTGACTTCAAGTTCTGTGGCTGCTGGTGTGACAGTTTGTGCTTTCCTTTACAGACTTCTATTGATATACTGACCACAGTTGTGAGGAATACAAAACCCCCTCTGTCCCAGCTCCTGATCTGCCAGGCATTCCCTGCAGTGGCACAGTGCAGCCTGAACACAGATGACAATGCTACTATGCAGGTACTCCTGTGGGGAGGAGGAGGCAAGTGACACTGTGGGGAGGGGGAGGATTGCAGGGCTGTACCAGTCCAAGAGAGGTTACACAGCCTTTGAGGAAGCCCATGCTGTGCTTGCCAGTTGTTGTATCGGTAGCCCCCCAGAGCCTCTGCCACCTCCAGTTTACCATGAAAGTACTGTTGTTCAGGGCCTGCAGTGACTTTTCCTGATCATTCCTGAATGTGGAGAACTACAGTGAGAAAGGCAGCAGCCTGGATGTTTTTTCTATTTTAGTGCATTGGAGCATGTTAAAAAACCTACCAACCAAAGCCCAATAAGACAAAAAAAAACCCAAACAAAACAACCAAACCCAAACAACTAAGCAAACCTGTAATGCTTTTCTGCCCCCATAACATTTATCACACCCAGTAATGTCAGGGGCTATCTTCAGGAACATTCACAGGCACAGGACAGTAAAAGCCCTCCTAGTCCTCCTCCTCTAGCAGCTTTCTGCTGTACTCATTTATGAGGGAAGGGGAAGACAAACTTCTTTTTGATTGAGCCAGGTGTGGGATGGAGGGAAAGCAGGGAATCATCTCCAGCATCAGTACTGCCTGAGCTGTGCTTGCTGGCAGGCTTGGCTGTGGCCTGATGTCTTTGGAGTATCTAGCAAGAAGGAAAAAGCATCAGAGGCTGGAAGTGCAGAGGGCCTTTTCATTCCAGCTCCTAACTGGCGTATGAATAACAAGGGTGGTTTCATTCCTTATGTAGGGAGTTCCATAGTGGCAGCTGCTCTTTGCCATGTGAATACAGACCATGGGAATATGGTCTTTGCCTAAACAACAAACCAGTAAGAATAGGTGAGAGACCAGCAGGGAGAAATTATAGGCCTGCACATTGGTTGCTTTGCTGGATCTTTGTACTAAGAAGAATTCAGAAGGACTGCAGCTTAGCTGCTGAGTTGTGTTTTGTTCATGTCACGCTTCTGTGTCTTCATCTCTCACTTGTTAAAAACTCCTTGAATTTCTTTAGGTACCAAGATTGGCACAAAACTGCAGCTACTTGAGGTTGTTGTTGTATTTATTAGTTATCTTGATTGCTGCTGATTGTGCAGTGAGGAGTGGTGTATGTGTTAATGAGCTGGAGTCTGTAGAACTTACTTGTAAATCTTTCACAGGTGCCACCAGTTTTGCCCTTGTTTTGATCGTGGTTCAGGGTGGTTTTGGGATGGCAATGGGGATGTCCCCCCATGCCTGTCTATTCCCTTACCCACTTCTTGTCTCTGTAGAACGGCGGCGAGTGCCTGCGCGCGTACGTGTCGGTGGCGCTGGAGCAGATCGCGCAGTGGCACGATGAGCAGGGCCACAGCGGGCTCTGGTACGTGATGCAGGTGGTGAGCCAGCTCCTGGACCCACGGACCTCAGAGTTCACTGCTGCCTTTGTGGGCAGACTGGTCTCCACTTTAATTTCAAAAGCCGGGAGTGAGCTGGGAGAGAATCTGGACCAGATCCTGAGAGCCATCCTGAGTAAAATGCAGCAAGCAGAGACGCTTAGTGTGATGCAGGTGAGCAGGCTTGGCACCCGGGAGAGTGAGGAGAAGCACCAGGAGAAGAAACTGTCATAATTTTCTTCCATTTCATGGCTGTTTATTTATGGCTCATGCAATTGGTGGGTTTGTGTATCCTGTTGAAGTAGTCAGGAAAATGCCTACCCTGATCAGAGAATCATGGAATCTCCTGTCATGTACCTTCAGTAGTCCCTCATGCCCTTGTACTTGAAAGCCTTCTTTGGAGGGATAGGAATTGCCTCAGTAGGGATGTTATGGCAAAGGCAGCATGTATTTTGGAGTGAATTTGTTCTGTATTCCAAGGATAAATGCCTGGGACTTGAGACAAGGTGAGCTTTTGATTGGATGAGAGGCATGGTTGGCCTGAGTGAGGTGAGAGACAAGACAAAGAGCATCACCAGCTTTTCTAGCCTTGACCTACTTGTAGTGACACAGTTTTCTGTGGTGATTTTCCCAGTGGTCTTCATTCTTTCTCCTATCTTTTTTGTCTGTGCCCTCAATGTAAAAGAGCTCATGCTGACTGCCCTGGTTCCTCGGTAGCAGCTGGGGGAAGACATTTTGTTGGCATTGCTGAGCAAGATCCCATCTCTGCCCTCAGTGCAGCACTCAGCTGAGCTTCACTCTGCTCTAACCATTTTATCTTATTTCTCTGATTTTTGAATGTGCATTTTTCAAGTTGGCATGTGGTACCACAATGGCCATTTCAATGTCAACAGATCTCACCTGCTTTAGGATTTTTTTACACCTGGATATACTGATGATAATTTTTTGGAATGGCTCTCACTTTACTTGGTTTTGGATTTAGAAGATAGAGAAGTTTAAATCTGAAACAGTCCCATGCAGCCCTTGTAGCCAAGCATTGTGCAATGCTAGGTCTCTTCCCTGTGTTAGCCTGGAAGATGGGCCTCTGGAGTTGGGCAGCTTTTTCCTGAGGACGGCTACAGATACGCCCTCAGACTGGGAGACTGGTATTTAGATATACACAGCAAATGAGTTCTGCCCCTGGTCTTTAGGAGTCAGACTGTAAAACTGCATGTTGTAACAAAACCTTTTCAAAAGTTTTAATTCTTTCCCTAAAATCATGTTCAAAATGCATTCAGAATTGAGAAGGTGCTGCTGGGTGATGATGTGATGATGTTTATTTCCTGCATTTGTAGCACAGTGTTTTGCAGCTGGTTGTACTTTCCCTTCCTCCCGGAGTTGGTAAGCACAGCCTTCACTTCTGCAGGGAGCTCCAGCTTCCTTCAGTAAGCACAGCTTCACTCCAGCTCCTTAAATATTTGATAAAACATTTCCAGCTATTAAATTATGTAGAGCTAACATTGCCTTTCTCCTCCTGCAGTCCCTAATCATGGTGTTTGCTCACTTGGTTCACTCACAACTGGAGCCACTGCTGGAATTCCTGTGCAGCCTGCCCGGCCCCACCGGCAAGCCCGCCTTGGAGTTCGTGATGGCCGAGTGGATGAGCCGGCAGCACCTCTTCTATGGGCAGTATGAAGGCAAAGTCAGGTGGGACCCACAGATACTCCCGTGTCGGCTGCCATCATCCCATTGTCATTGAGTGCTGGGCGCAGGGAGGGGGAGCTGGCTCAGATGGGAGCAGTGTGTGCCAGCATTGGGCAGAATGGCCGCTCCCTGCGCTGTCAGTTCTGCTCAGGAGAGCTGTGGTAACTGGAGCAAGCTCTGATCTTCCTCATCAGTGCTCCTGCTGCCTCGTGCTTCTGTGCTGGAACAGAGACACGAGGGGGAAGGGGGTGTTTGCTGCAAATACGGGGCTGCTTTTGGGATTGAATTGATGTGAGTGTGATGAGAAAAGGTTCCACACATGGAATTGACTTTGTAGACTACTGTAGAGTTCTGGGGTATTGTAGAGGGTTTCCTAAGAGAATCTGGTGATTTCTTGTGGATTTATTGATCTATTAAAAGTCAATCAAGAAACCAATTGCAGCAGTGTTCTCTCCCTTTTACTGTAGGACCATGTTTGTGTTCTGTTGGATGCTCAGTGCTGTATTCCAAAGCATGGGATGCTCTGTGTTCATTTAAATTTTGTCACAGCTGCTGTATGATATTTTTCTGGATTCATGAAGCTTCACAGACCACTCTTAGGGATCTCAGCAGCTGTTAACTCACTTACTAGTGTGTGTTGTTATGTCATTGTTACGGGCAGTCAAATAGCCTGTGAAATAAATAATGTGGAAAAGCAGGTTTAAAATTAAAGTTAGTGAATAATCTTGAAGGACAAGCAGCAGATTTGGAGATCCAGTGCTCTTTTTGGTCACACTTTGTTGGTTTCATCCCTAAGCTTGGTGGTTTATCCCCATTTTGACAGTGCAGGCCTGTCTGCAGGATCTGTTGAGGCTTATGGCACAGGGAAAAGCCAAGACTGACTAGGAGAACAAGGTTCAAGGTGATTGCTTAGAGCTGTGTTATCCAAAATGAGAAATGTTTGTGTACAGATGATGTAACAGGGCTCCACACTGTATTAAGCACTTGGATTTGGTTGGTTGTGGTGACATTTACCATGCATTAGTAAATGCTTGGTGTTTTTGTGTCGTGAGGAAAAGCATGGCCTGCTCTGAGGAGCCTCTTGTTCAGGGTTAGTAGAAGGACCCTGAAGGCAGCTGACACCTCCTGTGTGCACAGTCTCCATCCACTAGGGACAAGTTGAAGAAGTGACTGTTGGGTCTTGATGAAATGATGGGAAAACTTTGGGCAGCTTGGGGCAGCAAGTAAGACCTGGGTCCAAACCAGCAAAAGTCAGAGCCATAGTGTGGGAGAGAGAGAGGGTGAGAAGTGAAAGCACAAAAAGAGTTCAGTTCCACAGAACCCCAAAACTTCAGTTTGAGATTTGCAGAGCCAGGAGAGAGAGAGGTTTGGGGGTGCCAAGCATAGATTGTCAACCTTGACCTGTAGTCAGGATCGTCCTCAATGTGCTTGAAAATAGCATGGAGCTGGAGAAGGTTTGAAGTGTGGAGTAGAAATGTGTCAGAGATGGAAATATCATGTAAAGGAGAGGAACAAGCTGGAAGGTCTGGTTGTAGCAGAGCCATGAAGGACCAGAAGTGAAAATGAGCATTGAGACTGGAGAAAGGGGGCAGGTCATTGCTGCAGATCAGCCAAATTACTGCTTTCTTGACACTGCTTTCCTCTTAATTCCATCTTTGTGTGCACATGGTGCTGCAGGGGCACGTTTAATCTGGTGGTCCTTCTGACCTGGAGAAATCTTTAAAGTATGTTTGGGTGGGTGTCTGTACTGTTGTGGTAGTAAATCCAAAGCTTGACCAGTTCCCAGCTTGCTGTGCAGGTTGGGAGCTGAGTCCAGTTTTGGATGCTGACATAAAGCAGGAGACATGGGAAAATTCTGTCATGCTTGCTCTTGGCAAAGATGTTGAAGAAAGGGCATCTGGGTGTCTGCGCTGGGATGTGTTCCCTGTTAGAAAGGGGCTATGAAAGCCAGACAGTTTGGGGAAATTCCAATCTCTAATTTTCCTGTTCTCTGCTCCTAGCTCTGTAGCACTGTGCAAACTCCTGCAGTATGGCATCAACACAGATGACAAGAGACTTCAGGACATTAGGGTGAAGGGAGAAGAAATATTTAATATGGATGAGGGAATTCGGACACGATCCAAGTCGGCCAAAAGTAAGTAATCATTTTGCTATGTTTAACAGGGTTTTTTTTCTGTAAATAGATGCTATGAAAGGCCTTAAATAGGTCTGGCAGATCACACAGAGCTGTGGGAGATAGTTCCTGCAGAAGGCGTGTGTTGGTTTTTAGAGCTAATTCATACATCATGTAGTTAATATATCTGTTTACCTGTATCTACTTACCTTAATTCTGCCAAGACTGGTTTGGAGGACTCCTGACGTCTGATTTAATATAACTGGATGAGGTAATTACGGGATGGGGAGTTCTTCACTGCTGTTTTGCATCATGAGACAGAATTGGTATTTCTGGATGCCTGGTAGCTTCTCTGAGAGGAAAGTGTCTTTAGGGCATGCAGAGACTTAAAACAAAGGGGTGTCCTTTTCAATGAGACACTTTCACAAAAAGTAATGATTCAACAAGTTAGAGATTTCTTTAAAGGAAAGCTTGACCAGTCTCCTGCATAAGACTTGTCTTATTTTTAATAGGTTGAACCCAAGGTCTTTGACTGGGGGTTTCTGTTGAGATTAATCTTTTAAATTAGAGAGAACAGAGCCCTGGGAAGTTTTTCCTGAGGATTGCGCTCCAGGGGGAGGATGCTCGGGGGCTGCTGTCCTCAGCCATCAGTCAGACCTTGGTTGTGCCACTTGCTGTGCTAGAGCTCATGTGTGACCAGTGGTGGCATGGGATGTGGAGGCTGCACAGATCCAAAGTGGGAGCCTCTCCAGACAGCTCGCACTCCTTGAGCCGTCAGCTGCTGCAGACTTGTGATCTGCAGTGATTCAGTGAAGGACTAAGGTGACAGCTAAGGAGATGAATAGGGGCAAACACTAGGGATTTTAAGAGGTGAGTGGTGGTCACAAATCACTTGCTACCTGATTATTCTTGGCTTAAAAAAACCAAACCAACAAAGGTCAGACAGAAAAATGGCAACTGCCAGCATTTGAGTTAAACAAAGATTAATACTAGCATTAGTAAGAGCTAAAACTAATGCTCCCAGATTTTTTATCTGATAGAATCTTTACTTTTGTAATTAAGGGCAAATACACTGTCTAGCCATCCCTGTGGAATAGTTAAGCCCTGCAGGAACACTAGTATGAAAAAGTTAGAGCTTTCAGTGCCTCAGAAGGGGCAGAGCCATGCCTGGAGGTACTGCACTGCTCATTTACATGAAAGCATTGGTGGATGTGCAAATGGACTTCAGGAAAGAAAGGTTGACTCCAGGTGACTCTATTAAGCAGCCCGCAGGAGTAGAGTCACACATTCATTCAGCTGTGAAGATTTCCCCCTGCCTCTTCTTTACTTGGAATATGCAAGGTTGATATTGCATTGAGATATTTGGGAATATAGCTCTGAGGGTATATGGAAAGAAGCTTTGGGGATTTTATGTCAGTAGGTTTTCCCTCCCAACCTCCCTAACACAAAAACCCCACCTCAACAAAAAAGGGCGTGTTTTATAACTTTTAATTAAAAGCAACATGAATATGTGTATTTTTTTTCTCTTACAGATCCTGAGCGTTGGACAAACATTCCTTTGTTAGTAAAAATCTTAAAATTAATAATAAATGAACTCTCTAATGCCATGGAAGCAAATGCATCTAGACAGACAACTGCAGATTGGAGCCAAGGTAAAATAGTGGGTTTGCTTTTTCTCTTTGCATGGCTTAAATCTACTTGATCTTCTCTTGAGAAGAATTTATGGTATAGGAACTTTGTGACAATAAATAATATACCTGTAATTACAAAGGCTTGAATAGTGATCCAGAGGATAAGCTCATAGAATCACAAAATCCCAGGCTGGTTTAGGTTGGAAAGGACCTTGAAGCTCATCCTGTTCCACCCCCTGCCATGGGCAGGGACACCTTCCACCATCCCAGGTTGCTCCAAGCCCTCTCCAGCCTGGCCCTGGACACTTCCAGGGATCCAGGGACAGCTGCAGCTTCTCTGGGCACCCTGTGCCAGGGCCTCATCACACTCACAGGGTACAATTCCTTCCCAATATCCCATCTAACCCTGCCCTCTGCCAGTGGGAAGTCATTCTTCTTTGTCCAAGTCCTTCTCCAGATCTCTTGTTTTGCATCATTAGGACAACATCTCTTCCTTCCCTGTGCTGCATTTAAGTGCTACCAATCTCTTCCAGGTAAAAATAAATAAGATGGGAGAATAAGATCAGTCAGTGTTGTGTATCCTTAGACCTAAAAATTCTTTTGGGCTAGTTTGGAAGACGGGATCTGAGCATGTGCGAATGAAATTTACCCTTTCGTGGTGTGTCTGGTTTGCCTTTCTTCCTGCTTCAAGTATCCATACTTGTTGTTGCCTTTTGCTTGGCTCCAGTTCTGGAATCATTCCAAAAGGATAAGGAGGATTGTAGGTCTTTCTCTTCATTCACTCACACATGCAGGGATGTGTTTGCCTACAAACTCCAGTCCCCTATAGGGTGATCACAGACTGGACCTCTTGGATTTGGATCATTTCTAGAAATTTTTTTTTCTGAACAGATGATTCAAATGATATGTGGGAGGATCAGGAAGAAGACGAAGATGAAGATGAAGGCTTAGCAGGACAGTTCTTATCAGATATTCTTTCCACAAACAAGTATGGTGAGTAACAGCTTGAAAGTCCTTCTTCAAAGCAATAATCAAGTAGGTGGCATCCTAGTCAAAGTTTCCTTCCTTTGCCAGCAGCAAAACAAAGGCTGCAGGCATGGGGAAGGAATTCTGCTCTGGGATTGTGAATAAGGACCTTCTGGAGAAGCCATGGCTTTGAGCAACATGGTGATTAAATTGCTGCATTATAAATAACATCAACTGGGAGTCCACATACTGCACAGGCTTCACACCTGAGAGGTTCCTGCAGGTATTTCTTCTAAAGAGAAAATTGCTGCTCAAGGTGTAGGTGTGACCTCAGCGTGACGGTGTCCTAGGGATGGGTGAACTCGTTTGTGGAGAGACCTTGAGGAACAAGTGCTGCATAAAGAGATGAGTGGGTGCATCATCTCTCAGTTTCATGTAGCCTCAGAAGGGAGAACTTTACAGGGAAACAGCGAGGGACGCTGCTCACATTAGCTCAGAGCTGGCAAAGTGTCACCCTCACATGGGATTAAGGCAGAAGATCCTGGTGCATGGAATTCCCAAACCTGCCTGTGAGTGTCCCATGTGTGCTTGGCTCATCTGCGTGTTCCTCAAGCCTCCACTGAACCTGGTTCTGGGCTTCAGTGTTTTCTAACATATGACCTAAAGGAGCGAATATTCTGGATACAATTGTCTTTTTCCCAGCAGTGCTGAAACTGTTTACTTTTGGATCCTTGGGTTTCAGTAGCTTAATAGAAAATTTCCTGAGATAGTCTGCTCTTTTTGATGTTAAAACGTGCTGATTTGCCTCTGACAGATGAAGATTACTATGAAGATGATGAAGAGGATGATCCAGATGCATTAAAGGACCCTCTTTACCAAATAGATCTCCAGGTGATGCTCTAGAATGAGGGGTTTTGTCAGATTCCAATCATTCTCTATAAACTTTAATTTTTTAAATGTTGTACTTTAACAAATATGTAAGCACTGGAAGCACCAGTTATTGATTGTCATCCAGAAGGCACTCTGTTAATTGAAATTACTTTGTAAAGGGCCAAGTGTCCCAAGAATTTCTGGAGCTGTTTTTCCTTATCATTAATATCTATAACATGGAAATGTGAATGAACAAAATTCTTTGAACAGAGGGAGATGAGACTTTTCTACCTGTGAGCTTCACAGCTACTGGCAGAAGTCAGGAGTAGGTTGGAGAGTGAACATGACAGAATTTCATACTCCACTTGGAGATGCTCCCACCCAGTCAGCCCCTGTGCTACCCTTTGCCCCTGCTTTCCCCACCACCTGCAGCTGTTGATGGGCCCTTCCCTCTGCTCCCAGCCTTTTTCCTCTGCTCCAACCCTTCCCTCTGATTTCACTCCTCCTCCTCCTGCACCGCTCCTTTCTGTTCCCTTCAGTCCCGGGCTTACTTGGTGCATGTTGTGATATGTCTCCTGACACATGGAAGCAGCAGGATTTCCCAGGAGGGTGGTGCTGACAGGGTGTTTCTGTCCCTCCCAGGCCTATCTCACCGACTTCCTGTGCCAGTTTGCACAGCAGCCCTGCTATGCCATGTTCTCTGACCACCTCAACGACAACGAGAAGCGAGTGCTGCAGGCCATCGGGATATAGACCACCTCCAGAGACCACACCTGCCAGATCTGAACAACAGGTTATTTTTGGCTAATTCCACGTTTTATGATTGGACATAAAACATTTTCCAGTGTCTGCCTGCCTTGTTCCAGGTCGGCAATGGCCTCGTTGTTTTGAGCCTCATCTTAACGCACATCTGCTAAGGGAAGGAATCCTGAGAAAGCAGCAAGGACATTGCACATTGGTCTCACCACAGGAGCACTTTCATTTTCCACAGTAACTTTCCAGAAAGTTCTTAAAGATAAAAAATAACGTGTCCTTAATATTTTTAAAAGGAAACTGTCTCTACCTGTGAAGAGGCACTTTTAGTGCCTTTTGGTTTCCCACAGCACAGTTCAACAGAGAAAGGAACCGGGTCACTTACAGATTGCTTGAGAAGTGGGAAGGTGTTCCTCTTGGCTGTTGTTCCTCCTCACGTAACACAGGGTAAATATCTTGATCCTACAACGTGACTTCTTTTATAGAACCACAGACTCTTTTCAGAGCTGCCTGGATGGGATGCAGCCAGTTCACAGGAGTTTGGAGGACAAGCTGAGACAATGAACCTGAGTGTGTATCTTCTTTCCTGGTGTGGATGGGGCTCCGTCGCTCACATCTCCCATGGGAGCAGTTCTTCACTAACACTTGTGCGTGCACATGCTCAGAGGAAGCCATCACTTAAATTTCTGTTCCTGTGGCGTGTGGCTATGAAAGACTGGTTTTCTGGAACACAAGGAGCCACAGTTTTTAGGGGGAAAAGAACTGATTGTGTTTAACATGTTTGGCCCATGACAGCCACTCTGAACTACTTTGCTTTTTTCACACTCTTGTGTGTATTTTTATAGAGTGGTAAAATAACATTTGCAAATTTATTTCCCCATGAGAACAGTGTGATGTATCTCACAACACCTCTGCCTTTGGTTCCCTTTTGGGGAAAATGAAATAAAACTATTAAAATGTACATTGGTATCCTTCTTATAAAACAGATTTAAAAGGAACTTGTGCTTGTTTCCTGAAGTCACTTTTTAAAGACATGTTTCTCCTTAGGACACTTTCTGTACGTGCTGCCAGGGGATGTTTGGGTGTTTCATAGGAGTCACTTGGACAGAAAGGGAGTCCTGTGCTTTATGTATCTGCTGCTTAAAACAGGGCCATTACAGTTTCCTTTTAAGAAAGGCACTTCCTTTCCACTTTGTGGAATCATTTGCTTCAACGTTGTTTCAAAACCTCAACAGCCCGGAGTCCTTCTGTCTCTCACTGGTCTCATGTTGTGCCCCAGAGTGGGCAGAGCTGGGGGGAACTCCCCATCCCCTGCAGACTCCTTTGAGTTGTTCTCAATTTTTTGTGTGCCTACTAACTCTATCAGAAGCAGAGTTTGAAGCCTGATTTTTATGTGTCTACTAAGGTACAAGCTCTTCCCATGCCATTGAGTCTCAGTGTATTTCTTCCCTGGGGATTCTCTGGTCTATAAGAATATGTAATAAACAGGGCACCCTGACCCTCCTGTCGTACAGTCCAGTAGGAGTTTTGTTCTGAGGCCTTTGCCTCTAAGCTTCCACTGAAAGGGCCAACAAGTTAAACCAAATAGTGCAGTTTTGAAAACCCACCAAGAAGCTGATGGCTGCAGTGGTGTGTCCACATGGCTGTTCCAGAAGGATCAGGAGTGTCCTTCTGGAGGAATTGGTCCCAGCTCTGGGAAGAGGCAGGACCAGCTTTTTTTGCTGTGTGCATCAGCAGTAAAGGCACAAACCCTGGCATCCATACTTGGATGAAAGTGGATGCCAGACGTCTGGAAGCATCGAGGTGTGTTGAGGGTGTCAGGGGTAAACAGCACACTGAGGGCTGATTAGCCTGGGCTCACAGAGGTGCTGGTGGGGTTTGTGCGCGCTCCAGTGGGAGCTGGAGCTGGCATCCTGTGCCTCAGGAGGGGCTTTAGCCAGGTCAGAGAGTGGATTTAAACAAGTCCATGAAAAATGAGGCTGACATTAGTACTGACACTGAACTGAAACATGTAAAGGTGTCTGTGTCATTGTAAGTTCCAAAAGGGATGGGTCAGTGCCATGTTCCTGCTGGAGCTCATCCCTGTTTTGGGTAAAAATGGCTTTGATATGCAGTTATCAGTGTTTTTTTCAAAGAGTGTGAGAAGGGAAGGATGGGGGGGATAAGTGTCATTGTCTCTACATGTAAAGATGGAAGTGTAAAGATTCACTTACCTGAGTTTCCCACAGCACAGATGGACAGAAAAAAGGCACTTGTGTCCCTTACAGATTGCTTGAGAAGTGGGAAGGTTGTTCCTCTTGGCTGAACTGGTGCTCTGCACTCTCCCTCCTTCATCCTCAGCTCAGATGCAGCCTGAGCTGGCCAAGCATGGCAGCTGAAGCTTGGGACCAGCCCAAGGGGCAGGACTGGCACGGGGATGGTGTGATTGTGCAGTAACTATTGCCAGCACCCTCACTGTGTGCAGGGTGGTCTTGGCAAGAAATACTCTGACTCAAGCAATCCCTAGGAAGAGGCTGGATAGGATCTGAGAAAGTGCACGAGGGAGATGGTTTGAGGAACCTCAGCAAAGTCCTGCTGGTGCTCATGACTTCATTGCTTTTCTGCTCAACCACTGTCATCTTTCCTAATAAAATTCTGAAGGCTCGCTCTGTGATGTGTCTTTATACAAGGATCGTGTTTGCTGCAGGAATTGTGCCAAGAAACCTCTGACCAGTACCACAGTGATTGCTCAGGATGGAAACTGCTGGACTCTGTGAAGCAGCATCTGGTTTTGAGGTGCAGCACTGCTGTTGCGAAGAAACTAAACTAATAGTCATAGAGGTGACTGACACCATGTTAGGAAACATAAACTAAGGAAAAACAAAGGATGGGCTGTGGGCAACTGCACAGGCCAGGGCACATGCCACTGCTGCGTTGGTGCCTGGCACACATATCCTGCTCAGGACTCGTCTGTGGGGATGAACCGGCCACGTTTGCTCACTGAGTGTTCTCCGGGGCGTAGCACGAAGCTCGGACCCCGCGGACCGTGTTTAACCAGCGAACCGCCCAGCTCAGACCCTGGAATGAGACTTTATGCATCTTCATCAGTATCGTTCTTTTTTGGGAGTGAGGTTTTTTGAATTAACAAATAAACTCTTGTAATGTAGAATCCCGCCTGGCTTCCCCGTGTACCGGCTCGGACCGGCGGGCTCGGTCCCCGCCCCGGCCTCGAACGCGGCACTTCGAGCTCCACAGTGGCGTTCGGGCCTCCACCCCCAGCGTCCCTCTCTCCTCTAGCGGTGCATACTGGGGGCTGTAGTCCAGGAGTCGGCAGCTGCCAGGCCGGCGCCCCGGGCGCAATGCACGCCGGGAGTTGTGGTCTGACAACAGGACCGCAAGCGCGCCGGAAGGCGGGCGCGTGGGGCGGGGCACGCCGAGAGTTGTAGTCCAGGGGGACAGGCGTAGGCCATGGCGCCGGGCGCTCGAAGGTGGCCCCGAGCGTGGACTTCGACCACAGCTGCTCGGACAGCGTCGAGTACCTCACCCTCAACTTCGGGCCCTTCGAGACCGTGCACCGCTGGCGCCGCCTCCCACCCTGCGACGAGTTCGTGGGGGCCCGGTGAGCTAGGGAGCGGACGGGATGGTTGGAGGGGGGCTCCCGGCGCCGCTGACCTGTCCGTGCCGCCCGCAGGCGCAGCAAACACACTGTGGTGGCTTATCGGGATGCGATCTACGTGTTCGGCGGGGACAACGGGTAAGGGGAGCCGGGAACACCGGGACTGAGGGGAGATGTGTGAGAGGAACGGTGTGTGAGGGGAGGTGGGTGTGAGGGAAACGGGGTGTGAGGGAAACGGGGTGTGAGGGGAGCAGGGCTGAGGGTCCGTGGCCGCCCCTGTCCGACCCCCAGCCCGGCTAAGCCGCTTCTCCCTTCTCTCCCCGCAGGAAAACGATGCTGAACGATCTGCTGCGCTTCGACGTGAAGGACTGCTCGTGGTGCAGGTGGGCAACGTGGCCTTTCGCCATCCCTGGTCTTAGGCAGGGCCGGGACACGCCGCGGCTTCTCTCAGCACCTCGGGCTGGGTGTTGAAGTTTGTGGCACTACCCGAGTACCCGAGAGGAAGTGTCACCTCTGCCCAGCTCTGTCACAGCTGCTCCCTGCCAGCCTGCTGTGTGCTGGGCCATTGGAGTTATCGGTCCTGCCCAAGTGGAGGCCGGGCAGCACAGCAAGGGAGAGGACCAGGGTCGTCTCTGTTCCTGCAGCCTGTGGGAGGACAGAGGGACCGGGTGTGCTGCACCCCTCTGGCCAGGGAAGGTGCCAGGGGGCCTCACACCTTTCTTGGCTCCTTTGCTTTGCAGTGAGCAGTTTGTCCTATCTGACCTGTGTCTCACTTTCCAGCTCTGCCAGATAGGTTTCAGCAGCCACATGTTTGTTTACCATTTATACTCTATTGCTGTTCCATAAAATCTTAGTGCAATCAACTATCCAAAACCATTGAAATGCTCAGGAACAAAAGAATAACTTCTAATAGTTGTTTCTTTTCTGAGTCTGCACAGTAGCTCTGAGTGCCCAAAGCACAGCCAGAGTGTTTGACTGCTGCTGTTGTAACCTGTGCAGGGCTTTCACGACGGGGACGCCACCGGCACCACGGTACCACCACTCCGCCGTGGTCTACGGGAGCAGCATGTTCGTTTTCGGTAAGGCAGCAGCAGGTTGTACTGGAAGTGGTAGATGTGCTGCTGTACTGGTTTGAAAAAAAGAATGAGAGATCTTTAGGAGGTGTCAAAGATCTCATTGAGTAGCAAATCCAGTATTTTTCATGGCTGACTGTGATTTCATCTTTAGTTTGGAAAGATGGCGCTGTTTTGTTTAAAGTGAAGACGACTTGAAGCTCATTACTGTAGTGATTCTTTAGAAGGAGTGGAAGAGAAGTCTCCTGTTGTAGTCTATTAGCCAAATATTTTATGCAATCTAAAGTTTCTCCTAGTGCCATGCCTGGGAGTATGTGTGCTCCATTGCCTGGGACTCTAATGGAATTCTTGTTGTCCAGGTGGTTATACTGGAGATATCTATTCCAATTCTAACCTGAAGAATAAAAACGACCTCTTTGAGTATAAGTTTGCAACCGGGCAGTGGACAGAGTGGAAGACTGAGGGAAGGTAAGGGCTAGTATCATTGCCTCATGCTTTGGGGGAGTGAGGGTAGCTTGGCATCATTTCACGTGTCAGACTTAGTTACAGCGCTGATGTTGGGGCTGCAGCATGATTGCTGCTCTGCTTTCTCAATTAACATTTTTTGGTTTTACAGGAGTTTTTTTGGAAGGCTTCCATTCCAGAGTGCACTATAATGGAAACTTATCGAAAATCCACTCTTCATGTTTCAGGTCCATGACAGAAGGAATGGGAGCAAAGGGAATTGTTTTTTTTTCTGAATTGTTTCAGTTTCAAGGATAGTTTGAAAATTGTTGATCCCTCATGAAGAAAAGGGCTCCTGAGATTCAGTGTTCCAAGGAAAATTAAAATCACTAACACATTACTTCCTTAAGTTGACTCTGTGCACATTTCAGAATTTCTGACAGTAATTGTGATCCAACTCTTAGTGTTTTTTACAAGGGCCTGAACAGGATAAGGGGAAATGGCCGCATACTGGCAGAGCAGGGATAGATGGGATATTGGGAGGGAAATCTTGGCTGTGCAGTTGGTGAGGCCCTGGCACAGGGTGCCCAGAGCAGCTGTGACTGTCCCATCCTTGGAAGTGTCCAAGGCCAGGTTAGATGGGACTTGGAGCAACCTGGGCTAGTGGAAGGTGTCCCTGCCCATTACAGGGGATGGGCTTTAAGGTCTCTTTCTGCCCCAAACATTTCTGTGTTTACTACTCCCCAGTGAGGGTCATGTGGTGTCTTCACCCACAGTCCTATACACAACTGAAATTTCTGGAATGCTGGCTTCAGTGGGGAGAGGGAAGGGAACATTTGTTATTGTGATTTGTGGAGAGAGATGAGGAATATTCCATCCATTCTAGTGTTACTGTTGCTCACCTCTGATGAGCACATTATATTTCAGAACAGAGACCATATTAGTAATTTCTCCTTCTGGTTAATTCTGGTAATTTGGGACATTTTGGAGACTAAATCTTACTCAGTTTACAAACTCACATTTTGCTTTGTTGTTCCCCAGAGTTAGTGTTCATGCTGCACAATGACCAACAGATGCCTTGTGGCATCACAGGTTTGTTCAGCCTGGCTGATTTAGTTAAAACAAGAAAGATTGTGGAGGAGAAATCATAGGTTTGATCTTCCATTGTGGGCACTACATCTTGGGAGCAACCCTGAATGATCCCAAATGAGTTTCCTGAGCTCTGTTGTGGTCTCGTTCCGGTGTTTCACCTGCTTAGTCTGTGAGAATACGTGTGAGATGTTCATAGCCAGAGTTGATTGCCTTGCTCTACCAGTGGTGCTATGAATTTTCCCATTATTTAACTACTTTATTCAAAATACTCTAAGAGTATTTGAGTCCTGACAAGGAATTAGTTGGGATTTTTTTCTTTTTTTTTTTTTTTTCCTGTCTGTATGAAGGTAATTTCTCTCCATTGAAGGCAGCAGTGTGCAAAACTAGTACATGACTTCAGAGGCTCACTCAGTGTTTGGAGGGCACATGGCAGAAGCAGTTTTGCAAATTCTTCTAACATGTGCGTTTTAGCTCTTAGATCCTTCTGCAGCCCCTCTGCAGCTGCAGAGGAAAGATTGTTGTCTGCATTTTCTTCCTTGCAGGTTGCCAGTGGCCAGGTCAGCTCATGGTGCAACAGTGTACAGTGACAAGCTGTGGATCTTTGCTGGATATGATGGCAACGCACGGTATGGGGCACTGTCACCCTCTCCTTGATTGCTTTTGTGGAATCCCAGCCCCTCAGTTTCCACCTTTGTAGAGACATTTCTGTATTCCAAGAGATTTAAACACTCAACTGGAGTTTTACAAACCCAGTCTGTTGTTGAGCATTGCACTTTTGCAATTCACTGATTTGTGTTCAAATAAGCATGTGCTTAAAGCCTGAAGATCTGGTTACTCAGAGTGTCTGTGGATGTGTAATTTGACAGTGTGCTTGGTTGTAAGGCTGCAAAATGATCTTTGGAATTTGGCAAATGCACATTTCTTGAAAGATCCCCAGCACAGGCTAGCTGATGTTGCTGAAGACTTAAAGAGCAAAGCCTGGATTTGCTGTGAAATCATCTGACAGAGCTAAGAGCAACGTGTCAGTTTTTTCTTTTTTTTTCAGAAATCTCTGGAAATATGTAATATTTAGGTTGAAGGGAGGTGAAATTTTGTATGGGGAAAGACTGGAAAAGAGTGGTGCTGAGATGTTAGAGAGAGCCTGGTGCTTTGTCTCACAGTAGCTCCTTGCATTTGCTGTTGGTCTGTCAGGGAACAGTCAGTTCTGGACGCATCATTTTTTTCTGTCGTGATGGACTTGAGGAGTAATTTATGTTGATGTACAGTATTTGCATGTTGAGAGCACACAGAGATTGTCACAAATGAGGAGCTGAGTTGCCTCTGCTTTTGAGGAGAATCTTCAGAAAAGCGTCCAGCTCCACAAAATCTCCAGGAGAACTGCTGATAATCAGGAATACAGATGGGATGTCTTTGTTATTTCTGGAGGAGGAATTGGTATAAGATGCATGACTCTGTGGGATTGTTCAGTGGCAGCTTAGAGAGTCCCCCAGGGCCTTGAGTAGCTGTAAGGAAGGAGTGGGTGAGAGGAGCTGTCTGATTTATGTTAAATTTGTCTAATCCCTTTAAAAAAATGTTTTTTATGGAACTTGAGCCTCCAGGCAGATTTGAACAAAGGAAACATCTGTAGTTACTGGGAGTAACTTGTTCTGGGAACAGCACAGTCAAGTTACCTGCTTTGTCCTCCTTTCTGTATTTAATGAAGGATTCAGCCATGTAAATAATTGTTGTGGTCAGTCTCAGTAGTTAACAGGGATGAGCAGAAGGAGCAGGGTAAAAAGGGGTATTTTGTAAAAATCCTGAAGATTAAATAGCTCAAATCCTTAAGCTCCAGACTGAGTTGCTGTAGCTGTTCACTGCAGTGTACTTCTAACTAGAAAGATGCTGAAGCAAGGTGGGGTGGAGCTGTAAAATTTAGGTGTAGGACAAAGGGATTCTAATAATTGTTCTTCTGTCAGTGCAAGTGTCTTGGTTTGAAAAGACAGGTGTCTGTTAAGTAGGCAGGAGCCTCCCCTGAAGTGGGAAATGTAAACTCCCTCCCTCCTAATTGTTATAATTTTGAAATCAAGGGGCTCTCAGGCAAGGATATAGGAGCAGGAACAACAGTTCTTTATTAGGGGAGAGGAAATAAAATAAAATAAAATAATAAAATGAACAATACAGTGCAAAACAACACCAGTAGCAGTCTAGCTGAAGTACTGGCTGCAGTCCTCTAGAGTAGCAGATGTGGTTCTGTTGTAGCAGTGATCCTGGAGGCTGGTGGAGGTTTCCTCTGGTAACCCAGTGGGAAAAGGCTGCTCCTTTGAGAAATCCAGCGGAGAAGGCTGCCTTAGTGTCCCACAGTCTCAGAATATATCCACGAAGCAGTGTGTGGCTCCTCCTCCTTGGACAGAGCATCTCCCAACGGGATGATGGAACTTTATCAGTCGTGGAATGACACTCAATGGCCCATTAACGGGAGATATTTCCCGGAGGGAGCATCGATTTTGGAAGAGATAAGAAAAACTGCCCAATTAGATAAGAAAAACTGCCTAATTAACAGAATATTAACTGTCACACCTTTAACAGATGACAAATAGAATACACACGTTGTCTTTTAATCCATGACAGCAAGTAGGAGAATTTTCCTGTGCAGAAGGAATGTTGATGAAATAGGATGTCTATCCTTTTGACACTGTTACAAAAAATTAATTGTTTAAAATCAGGCATTTTTTGTGTTATGCACAGATTAAATGACATGTGGACAATAGGCCTGCAGGACAGAGAGCTGACCTGCTGGGAAGAGGTAAGAAGCTTTAATTTCAACTAACACATAAAATTCTCTTTTTTTGCTTTTAATGCACAATTATTTAAAATTTCCCATGCTAGACTGCACTGCTCTTTCTCCAGAATGTGTTTTTGATCCACAGTGAAAAGAAACAATTCAAATTTGGTTTGGTTTGGGTGTTTGGAAGATGAAGTGTGTATGAAAGGGTGCTTTTTTGCTTGTGAATCTGTGGACTGGACTTGGACTTCCTGTGGAAGGGACTGCATTCCCACTCTGACCGCTGCATTCCCACTCAGACCACTGACACAGACTGGGAGCTTTACTGGCCAGCTGATCAAAGTCCTGATCCTTGCAGTACTGGGAGCTTTAAAAACGTGGCCTCCCAACGTTTTTATCCAGGGAAAATCAGATATTTAAGCACAGCAGGAGTTGATTACCTGTCACCAGCTTTACAGGGCCCATGCCACGTGCTCACCCTGGCTGCACCTGTGTCTCGTGGCCCTGCAGTGTCCTCAGCATGTGGAGTTGTGCACTGTAACAATACATTTCTGATTCTGAACTTAATTACCTTTCAGATTGAACAAAGCGGTGAAATTCCTCCTTCCTGCTGTAATTTTCCCGTGGCAGTTTGCAAAGACAAGATGTTTGTTTTCTCTGGCCAGAGTGGAGCAAAGATTACCAATAATCTCTTCCAGTTTGAATTCAAGGAAAAGATGTAAGTGTAGACAGTTAAGTCATGCAAAATCCACATAATCTTTGACTGCCTGAGTTGCGAAATGTAATACTTCAGGCATTGAGGGAGAACGCCGTGTCTCCTGGTGATGAAGGATAGAGTTAGAAAATGTAAAAGAATTGCACAAAAATACCCTGTTCCCTGTTTCCTGTCCCAGCTGGACACGGATCCCCACTGAGCACCTGCTGCGGGGCTCGCCGCCCCCTCCCCAGCGGCGATACGGGCACACGATGGTGGCCTTCGACCGGCACCTCTACGTGTTCGGCGGCGCCGCGGACAACACGCTGCCCAACGAGCTCCACTGCTACGATGTGGACTCCCAGACCTGGGAGGTCATCCAGCCCAGCCCAGACAGTGAGGTAAAACCGTCCGCTTGTGTTTTTTCCTTTATGCACCTTCTTTTTTGACTCATTTTTGCCATGGACACTTTTTGACAAGAGCATTGGCTCTTCGCTAAATAGTAACGACTCCTTCCCGCTGATGGTTAATCAGCTCAAATATTGTGAGTAAGCAGTCCTTAAAAATTAGTCAGTGTTGACATATCTAAAACTTCACTTAACACATTTTAAAGAAATACCACGAAACACCTTGATAGGCATTTCAATAATTTGTTCAGTCAAAAGCTGAACAATTAGTCCAGTGTGTACCAGCGGTCCTTTGGTTGGCTGTGTGATCCTCTTGAAGCAGATTTCAAAACTAGACAAGGTTTGATTTGTCACTGTAATGCCCATGTGCATTAAATCTTATAAATTCTGATTATACATAGAGGTGTAGCTGGCAAATAGTAATATGGAGGCTCAGAAAGGGCTGTTTTAACATACTTTCATTAATAAGAGATACAAATTTTCAAATGTCTGTTTTTACATGGACATCAAAAGGCTGTAGACCACCAAGTTGCCAAGGAAACACTCCAAATGAGACAGTATTTCAAAAAAAAGAAAGATGAACATATCAATCTGTTTCTTTTGCTACTTGCTACTCATGCAAGGCAGCAATTGTGTGATAAAATGTCTGTTTTTTTCTCATAGCACACTCACAGATCCTGTCTGGGATCAGCTTGTATTCCAGGTGGAAGTGCCAAGGGCTCACCTGATTTCAGTGCATATTTCAGGTCGTGTAAGTGAGGATCATTTCATCCCAGAATGCACAAGCAGTTGTTCCCTGAAGCCCATACCAGTGTGTGTAGTTCCTTTGTGTGTGTAGCTGCTTTGGAACAGCAGCATTCATTGTGTTTATTAATGTTTATTAAGGTTTTACCTTTAGCCATGTTAAGGTACTGCAGCTGATGTCACAGTGGGTTTAGGGTGTGAGCTGCTCTGCAGGAGGAGATGCTCAGTGTGTGTGTGTGTACTGTGCACTCAACTGCGCAGCCTGAGGTTACCCCTCAGACATCTGAGTGTTTCAAGAATTGGGATCAGCTGCAGAGTTACTGATTTAGCCAGCACAGGTGTGATAGGGCTCACCCCCCAAGAGCTGTGTGGAGTGTTTGGTGTGTTTGTGTGTTTGCAGACACATCACAGCATTGGGTGAGCTGGAGAATCCCTCACACGCATTGCTTGAAATTAACCGTGAACTTGGGCCTCATTGGGAACTGTTATTTGAACAAAGTATTTCACAGCAGCCTATTTAATGCTTTACAAAGCTGATTTATTGTCACATGAAATTAATAAAGCTGCTTCTTCAGCTTTTTAAAGCCACAGTTGCCTTCAGGACTGTAGATCCTGTTCTGTTCTGGCCAGCATCACTATTTGAGCTGTGAGGCTTCAGCAGGCTTTGGTTCTTTGGGACACAGTTGCTTATTGCTTCCAGGGGCAGAATTGCTCCTGGCAGTGTTGTAAACCAGCATTATTCCCTGAGTTATTTCCTCCTAAATTTCATTTCAGATTTCAAAGCACTTTTCTTAGTCTATCTGTAATCCCAGGTTAGTTACTTGTGTTGTATTTTGCAGTTTCTTTCTGTGGTATAGCATCTAGAAACTGATTTGGTAGAAATTGGAGGTGAAACTGATGCTGTTGAAACACGTGATAATAAATTCTCCTAAAAGACTGATTAAGTGCAGACTTTTGGTGTTTCAAGTAAGTTTTAAATTATTTTGTGTCTTCTGGAGTCATAACTAAGTAATTTCTTAGAATCATTTTCCTAAAGTTTCCATGAGCTTTGGAAAAGAGTTCTAAAGCTAGCAATGAATGTCTAATACCGTCCTGTTCCCTGGACACTCTGAACTTGGATTTTCCTTTTTTATCCATCTCTGTGAACAAAATTGTTTACGTTAATTTGAAACAAAATAGAAGTTGATAAGTGCAGTACTGTCTCAGCAGTTGAGGGTTTCTGCTGTGTGTGAAGTAATAGTGACCTCTGTTATTGTGCAGCAGAATGACCTACCTTGACTTTTAGAGTTGGGTAGTTGGGTAAACTTTTAGCTGAGTTTTTTCCTTTCAATGGATGGATAGTAGAGTTTACCTTCTGCTTGCACTGTATTATGTGTTATGATCTTAGAAATGCTGCAATACAACTTTCCTTAACTGCACTATGGCAGGGTTACTTTCTTACTTATGGTCATGTGATGCATAGCCTTAATTCTTTCTTCTTTTGGATGTTTAGCATGGAATGGGTGAAGCCTCTGGAGTCCAAAATAAGGTTTGGTGCTGATTAAGCTATTAATTCAGTGGTTATTTTTACAGTGCTTTGGAAAAGAGATTACAGTAGAGATTGCTTATTCTGAAGGAGAGTCATTACTGCCATTCCAGTCTTGTTTTCTGAACTTAGGTTGCCCTGAGGAGCTTTTCAGGGTGATCAGGGAGTGATCTGGACTTTTCAGACCTGTTCGTGCCAGTAGCAGGAATAGGCTGTCAGGTGGAAATTGCATGTTCTCTGCTACCCTGTTACTGCTGACACAGAACGTGACAGGTCACACAAGGCTGAAGAAGCTTGGGGTCGTTACCTGGAAAAGGTGGCACAATTTGGGCATTAATTACAGCAAGGCGGAGTGAGTACTAGGAATATCCTAGAGGCACTTCTTGAGCACAGACAGCCATCATGTGTCAGGTGCTGCAGGTGCCCTAAGACAGTCTGGCATTTTCTGCATTTTGAGTAAACAGGTAGAACAAACCTGGGAATAGATCTGGCAATGGACCTGTTGTAGTTCTCTGCCCAGGGCGCTCAGAATTCTTGGTAGTGCCTCGCTGTGGGTTGGAGGATGGGAAATTACTTACTAAGTAGAAGATGGCAAACTGAGCTGGAACAGGTCAGTACTTCAAAAATAAACCAGGAGCTGACATTTTATGCTTTAGGATGTCTCCAGAATGAATAACAAGACATCCTTGCTGAGCTACACAATTGCAGTCTGTAGCTCCTCAAACCTATATATAATATACATGTACATATATATTATACAGAGCACACAGAGCTATTCCCCCATCTTTGCTGTGAGACAATCTTCACAGCTGCAGATTCTTCTTTTCTAAGGCAGCCACAGGAATATCTTGTCTGAGTCCTTGCCTGCCTGCATAACACTGCCAAAGCTTCCTGGCATGCTGGATTTTCTTTATACAGGGCTACGGAAGGATTTCAAAAACATGAAATAGATTTTTTTGTTTGCCATGAGTTTTTCTGTTGAGCTCAAAATATCCCTTACTTTCTGAAGAAGGTTGGAGCAGTATAAGAAATCAGCAGGCAGTAAGAAGAAAAATGCCAGATGTTGCACAGCTGACAGACACGTGTGCATGGGGCAGTCATGGCTTGTGCTACAGAGAGGAGTGTTCTGCAGGGAATGACAGGAGCTCTGGGTCTGGCAGGGAGCACAGCCAGTTGTGGACACAGACCCACAGAATCCAAGGTGATGTTTGGAGCAACCACTGCCTCATACAGGCGGGGTGTTCTGTCAGGAAGAAGAAAATTCTCCCTCCTCACGGTTCCCATCATCTCCCTGTGGCTGCAGGGACTGGCAAGTCATCCATCTCTCCTGAAGTTATGAGGGAAATCTCTAAAACTTGTTCTGGGAAACATTTCAGTCTCACAATTAGGACTTTCAAAGCGAAGAGCAATAAAAATCTCCAATTTTCAAAGCTCTTAATTTTTCTTTTAATAAGCCAAAAGGGAAGTTAATGTGCTGGTAACCTTCCTGAGCTTACTTGGAGGCTCAGTTTTGGAGGTTTCTCAGACAGATTACAGTGACGTGGTTTGTGGGCAGCCGAGGAAGATTAAAAGGATTTAGTCATCCTCCTGGGGATGAGTCTGCCCCAATCTCCTTGTGCAGAGATTAGTTACACCCCTTGAGGTATCTTCAGGCAAGAGAAACATGTTACTGTGTGCACAATGCCCCCAATTCCTGCAGTGAGCCCCCTAACAAGATCTGCCTCACATGTGCGCAGGGTAGTTGTCAAGGTGTTGTGTTCTGTTGGGAGAGATAAAACTGAGCATTTCACAATCCAGAGGGAAGACTGATACTTTTGATGTTTATAAATAATGTGCAGTGTTCAGGTTTGCATCCTTTTCAAAAAACCTTTTTAAAGAATGTAGGAGCTTCATACCAGTGCCTTTTGCAGTTCTGTGCTCAGTGAACTGGAGAGAGACATCTTGAAAATGTTTGTATTTATAAGAATCTGCACATCAGAGTACCTGTAGCTAACACTACTGTACAGCTTCACTTCTGTTTGTCAGTTCTATGTTCATATCCTTTCTGAGGGGTGTTCATTATTACATCCTTTTACAGTATTTTCCCAGAGAAAGCAAAATGCAAATTATGTGGATGATAGGCAGAAGGAATATTTCTGTAACTCACTCACTGGTAAAGAATTGTAACAGCACAGATTTAACATGACCCACATTAAGGTGGTATAAAATTGAGTAACGGAAGGACTTGAAATATGCTTTTTGATTGAGGAGCAGTTACTCTGGATAAACTTATGCCACCAACCTTGAAAGACAACAGAAAATCACAGTTTTCTTCCAATATTTACTAATTGTCCAGAGTTTTGCCGGTTACGGTTTACAATAACAGTCCACTCAGGGATTTTGATTTCTTCTTAAGGTGGGTGCAAACAGTCTGTGTTTCAGTTTGGCTGTAGAATACGTTTACAAACAGAGTGTGTGGTCTGGGCTTCATGGTTTCCCTTACAGCATCCCTGGAAACAAAGACTTAAATCCCCAGTTCTTGTGGGGAGCTGAGAGAGCTCTTGGTGGTCTGAAATGTCTAGAAGTGCTGTGATATTCTTTGTTCTAGAAGCTGACACAGTATAATGTCATTAAGTAACATAAATACATGATCCTTGTGTTTGTTAGGTAGATCTTCCAGTATTATATCTCCCCATGCTGTGTTCGCAAACTAGGGAGGTTGTTCAGAGAAGAATGATTGAAGATGGGAAGCCCAGTGACCAACTATGAAGTGAAGTCTATTTTAGGTTTAGGAAATTAAATCTTCTCTGGCTTACCTGGGGAACAGAGGGCTATTAATCTATCAGTGAAAGATAAAACAAGATCCAGCCACTTCAAGTTGAAACTAGAAATATCCAGACTGAAAAAGAAAAGAAAACAAATGTTTACAAATTGTAAAAAATGTGAGTAATTATTTACTGGAACATTTTATCAGGTTTTTTTTTTAAAGTCTTCATTACACTTAAAACAGGATTTGATACTATCTAAAAAGAAAGTTTTCCTCAAAGCAGGTCTAATTTTCGGTACCTCTTCACAGAAGTTTGGTAGGTTTGTTTATTCAGGAAGTCAGATTAAGATCCCGAAAGTACTATTATGGTTATTGGACTTTTGAATGCACGCCACATGCCAAAGGGAAGCAAATAATTGGTCACTGGATTTCTGTCAACTGTTGTCAGATTTCACTATATGATCTTCTGTGACACATTCATTGGATTTGGCTGGAGTTTGGCTTGTTCTTCAAACTGCCTCATCCTCTCTGATGAATTATACATTAACTATTGTACTCTTTAAGTTTACAACTGATATATACTAAAACAGTTAGGAAATAACATTTACAATTATTACAGCTGTAAATAAATTACAGACAGCCTCATACTCTGACCTTTGTGGTTATGCCACCACGTGTTTGGATGTCATTGTTAATAGATTTATCTTCCTGTTTCCATTTTGTGTTCATGAGATGTCTTGAGCAGTCTACCAGTGGAAATCTCTAAGAACAGGCTGGATTTTTTTCTCTCAGGAACAAAATAAGCATTGTTCACCCTGTGTGGGGCAGAGGAGTGGAAATACCCTTTGAAGGGATTCATTCTGTGTGTCTGTGATAGAGCTTTTATTCCCGTTTTCTTGTCTGTACCATCAGAGGGGAAAAGTAAAAGATAAATTTCCATCTTGGATGTAAATTAAATTTCCGTTGTAACAAGAGCACAACTGAGCTTCCAGCCCTGCAACATGTTAAAGAGCAAGTCTGGTTGAGGCAGGCTGCTCAGGGCATTGTCTATTCCATTCCATTCCAATGTATCTCCAGGGTTAGAGATCCAGCAGCTTCTCCTGGCTTCCATTCATCCAGTGTTTCTCCATTATCATGATCAAAGACATTTTCCTCTCACGCTAAGAAAGAACTTCCTGTGCTGACTTGAGTCTACTTGCTCCTCTCCTCCCACTCTCTTCCCAACTCTCTGAAGAGCAGCTCTGACTTCCCTGTCAGAAGGCGCCTCCTTTGCCTTCTCTCCTCTCATGCATCTTGTGCTCCAGCCCTTGATCACAACCTTGATGTTGGTGTCCCTCCACTGGACTTACATAGGTCAATACCTTTCTGTACTGGGGATCCCAGAGTGCTTCAGCTGGGGACTTAAAGATAGTGAGTAGAGGAGGACAGGTCCTTTCCCTGAGCCGCTGGAACAGCTGAGGGACTGCTGGCCATGATGCCAGAGGATGCTGCTGAACCCTCTGCAGCTCCCTGTGCACCACATCTGTGTTCTACAGAGCTGTGTTCTGGACAGCCAGTCCCCAGCCTGTGTCGTTGCAAGGAATGACTGTCCCAGGGACGAGGCTTGGCAGAACTTCCTGAGGCGCCCCCATTGGCCCATTTTCCAGCCTGGCTAAGTCCTTTGGAGTATCAGCCTCCAGCATTTCAGCTGCTCCAGACAATTTGCTATCAAGCATAAACTTGCTGAGAGTGCAGTGCCCTCCTATAACCCATGAAGCATTTTGAAGGGGATGATCAGGTTAGTCAGGAAAAACTTGCCCTTGGTAAGTCCTTGCTGACTGGTACCAGTCACCTCTTTCATGTGGTAGAAGTAGCTTCCAGGAAGATTTTCTCTATAACTTTCTTGGGACAGCAGTGCAGTTGTCTGGCTCATGGTTAACTGTGTTCCTAAAGTTCATACCAGGCCAGATTTTTAAAATTAATAGGTACTTTTTGGGTTATAAGCAGCACTTTGGTTACTCTTGAGTACCTGCAGTGATAAACTGGATGACTCCATTGCCATAATCTGAAAGGAATGAAAGCCTAAGGAAAAGCCCAATAAAGAAACAACAGCCTATGGAAAGGCTCAGTAAAATCCTTCAGCATTTGTCTGCTTCTCTTCATTTGTAGAGCTGCATGTCTTGAAGTTCACTCTAACATGTGTCTGTTCCAATTCTGTCTGAAAGCAGAGATTGTCTGCATCCAGCATGGGAAAACATTTTAAATCCTTAAACCTCCTTGAACCTAAAGACTATCCAAAGCTCTGTCTGTCCATCTGTTTGAGTTTGATGCTGTTGCCTGGTTTAACAGTGTGGAAACATCTCAGATATCAACAGCTCTGAATCTCCCAGTAGTGACAGCTCATTTGGACCTTTTGTAGCTTATGGTTTTCTTCCAGTTTCAGAGAAAAATAGATAGTTTTTTCACCTCTTAGTTTATGTTGGTTCACTAGGTTGGTTTGTCGATGTCTTTAGGTCTTTTTATTTCATTTTGGCTTTGAGGTTTTAAGGATACTGAAGGATAGAGAGTCTCATTGATGTTCCTGAGTTGTGAAAGAAATCTGAGCACATCGTTACTGGCTTTTGAGTTCAGTGCAGCAACTTCCTTCCATAATACTTGCTCATTCATAGCTGAGTGTGAAGAAAATTAACATTTACACAGTTATAAATCTATTCTGTAAGTGTAAGAAGACTTCTGAGGAGCTGAGAGTAAGAAAGGAGAACCTTGAAACAGCTGCAAAGGATTTGATTTTAGCAATGTCCTAGTAATGCCCATGATGTTGAAATTTCTATACCAAAAGCACTGAAACATATTAAAATATTTTGAGAAAGGAGTCAGAGAGTGAAGATAAGCACTGCAACAGCACAAGTAGTCACAGCCTGCAATAATAGCATAGTTAATGCATTCCTCACAGCTAAGAGAGTGAATCTCACTACAAGGAGGTTGAATTTTTGTCCCTGACCCAGTTCTGCCGGCTGTGCAGGTGAGCTGGGCAAGTCCATGGCTCTGTGTGTGCTGCTGACCTGCCAGCCGAGAAAGGGCTTTACTTCATCCTCTTCCAGTGCATCCATCAGCTTTGACATAAAACACACAAAGGTTGCCACTTTGGGGTGATCCATCTGCCCTCTTTTTTCATCAAGACAAAATGTGGGAGGGCTGATTCTCAGACTTGGGAAGAGCTGATGGATATTCCCTCTTCACCATCTTCGCTTTTTTTCTGATCTGCGTTTTGCCTACTTGCAGTTAGCAAACCCCTCAGCTTCTCATACTCATCCCTGGAAGTGTCCATAGCCAGGCTGGGTGGGGCTTGGAGCAACCTGGGCTAGTGGAAGGTGTCCCTGTCCATGGCAGAGGGTGGAACAAGGTGAGCTTTAAAGTCCCTCCCAATCTGAACTGGTCTCAGATTCTGTGGTTTGTGAAGAGCCATTGGGAGGAAGCGGGCAGACAAAAAGCAACTAGTGCAGAAGATTTAATTGCTGTATGTCTCTGTCATTGCACAAACCTTGAGAAAACCACACAGCTAAAATGTTAATGATTCAATCACAGAGCTGTCTCTGGACTGACCCTGAATGTTCTGGATACACAGGGACGATCTTCTGGAGCTTCAGCTGCAGAGGACCGCTGCTCCACGTCCAGTCTCTCATGCTTTCCATCTATACTTTCACACACTTTTGTTTTTAAACCTTGTAATCAGGTGTCCTACCCAGCAGTGGCTGAGAAGGTATCTGCCCCAGAGGAAGCTCCCACTGTGTCCTTGAGAGAATGGGGTTTAAAAAAATCTTGGGATGTATTTGGTTTAGATTTCAGCATAGCAACAGTTAAACAAGGACCTACAGCAGACTCAGAGGTAAATAAAGAAACACTTGAAAGTGAAAAATACTTTAAAAATGGAAATTAAACTTATTATAGGAGGGAGAGGAATTCCATCTTCATATGTGCCTTTTCTTCTCTCATTTTTTTTCCCCTTGCGATTTATCATGAGCTATTTCACTTAAGCTGTAATCCAAGAACCATTTAAGCTTTGGCTCTGCATGTGCAAGTTCTAAATTGCACAGAGCAGGCTACTATTGACCCCTGAGTGGAAATGATTCATTTTACTTCTTTCACTATTTAATTTTACTTTACACTGCTTCAACTTAAAATATTAAGGACTTCAGGCTAAGCTGAATGTATTCCTGGTGAGATCAAAATTTACATCAATGAGTTTATGAAGGGGTTTGCACAGGTATTGCTGAGTTTATTTTAAAGTATATATGCTCAGGCCCAGAGGTGATGCTCAGGGCTGTAATCTCACCTATTTGAATGATTGCTGGCTGCTCTGGCACAGGGAGAGGCAATTCTGATGCACAGCTTTGAGAGTCAAATTAGAACCCTGATGAGCAGCATAGGACAAACTCCATTTGTGCTGTCTGGACAGGCTACACTGTGGGTCTGAGCACAAGAAATGAGAGGGAAAAAAGATTTGTGAGATACTTTTATTTTGAAAATGATGGCTTGAGTCATGCCAGCAGTGTGGAAGGGTGTACTGAAAGGGAAGCAAAGATGACCAATGAGATCTGCTTTTGAAAGCAAAGATTCTAGCTTGTAAAGATCCTCGATGCAAATCTCATTAACCTTAAATAGAGAAACCACTCCAACAGATGAAACAGGGTGATGTAGCTCAGAGAGGGGTGCCAGCCCCCATCATTGGAGGTGTCAGGATTGAACCTAGGATTTCTTCTGTCAGGCACTGTTAATAAAGTAAGGAGATCACAGTGATGGAGAGGTAAGTACAGGATCTAGAGCTGACAAATGCATTCAGATTGGCAGTGATTTTTGTCTGTGATTTTTAGAATTCCTGTATGTACCAGGAATGAGGAAGACAAATCTCTTTGGATTCACACAAGACCATCTGGAGTTGTGCCAGCAGATGAAATTAGAATCATAGAATTACAGATACATTAGGGTTGGAGAAGACCTTTCAAGATCATCAAGTCCAGTCATCCATCCAGCGCTGACACATTCACCTCTAATCCATATCCCTAAGTGCCACGCACCCCAACACTTCCAGGGATGGTGATTATCACTGCCCTGAGCAGCCTGTGCCAATGCTTACAACCCCTTTAAGGAGAAAATGTTTCCTAATATCCAACCTGAACCTCCCCTGCTGCAATTTGAGCCATTTCCTCTCATCCTTTCTGACCATCCTGGCTAGCAAAGTAGATGGTATTTTGTAGCTGTTTTTTATAAACACCACCTGGGATGAGTGTATTCAGCAGCTGGATTTGGCTGAGATCTCCCAGTGAAAAATTCAAGATAGGGCTAGTTCTGGGTGTCTACTGGTATTGGTGGATGAGGAACATGAGGACCAGAATGTCTCAACAACTATTTGTCCTCCTGAGCTCTATTAACCTTTCTTTCCTCTTGAATATTTTCTTCAATACCCAGCTTTCCTTCCTTGCACTGGAACAAAGTTCCTGTGGCCAAATCCTTGGTCCCGGGAGGGCCAAGCATTGTTCCCCATGCGGGTGGCACCAAAATGTCACCACTTGCAGCACTGTCATCTCCATGTGGGGGTTTGTGCTGGCCTGAATTCTGCTGTGCTGATTCAGTAAAACAAACATCCTGAAACTCTTAGCTGCACAGTGTTTTGAGAACTGGACATGGCCTTTTCTGTTCCAGGCTGTCATTCCCTGTTTTACATTTCTCTCTTTAAAAATGTGCTCTGTGTATTTAGAAAGTAAAGTTGTTTGCTTACTTAAGTTATTAGTAACTGCAGATCTCTGGTTCCTTGGCCAGTACCAACCATTACAAAAGAAATATCATCATTACAGCATTCCATAGAGATTGTTGGAGTTGAATATGATGTGACTGGCAAGTACATCTTACTTGGTTAAATATTCAGGTGGTTCATGTTTGCTTTCAGGCACCAGTTGTTTCAAAGCTGTAAGGCTTTTTGATTGAAAAAAAAAGTGGTTGTTAAATTCAATGGCAGCTTTTGAAAACTAAATACTAGAGAATTTTGAGAATCATTTTAATGAAAAGCAAAACTAAAATATTATTTATTTTTAAAGAAGTGAGAAATTACCTGAATAAGTCTAAAATAGGTGGGCTGCATTTGAGCTCTGCTAAAACAGTTATTTTTGTTTGGTTTTGGTTGCAGTTAGTTGTGAGAAAGATGTTACAGTACACCTAACAGCAGCCTGCCTAGCTGTGTGGGAATGGGTCTTGGCAAGCAAACTTCTTACTTTGGGGTAAGGTTGGAGCTCCAGTTGATGAAGGTGACAGATGTATTTTAACCCATTATAATATGGTTGATTATGTCAATCAGCACATCTTATTTAGTTAATGAGATTACTGCTAAAAACAAGCAGAGGCCATAGAAAATAGATTATATTTGACAGTAATCTCATCCTCTTTCAGAAAGGTGAGGAACTGCGTTCAAGCAGGAATGTACTAACAGATCAATGTTATTCCATAACCCATCACAGTATTTATTAGAACTAACTCTGAAGTTTCCTTGATAAAGTGTCCGTGGAACATGCTGGATACAGAAGGCACCTTGTTTATCCAGAGAGTTTGTTAAACTGGCACAGGCAAATGTGCCTTTTCAGGTGAGCAAGTCTGTGGTTTGTACATCTGAGAAAAATATCCATGTCCTAGTTACTGACTGGGGGATTGTCTCCTTAAAAGCCGTAGTTTGAGGAAAAGAACAAGTCATGGAAAGTGTGATGAGTAACAGGCTAAATGAGGCTGTTGTGTGATACTGTGGTGAGGGGTAAATTAGTGGGAATGAGAGCTGCCAGTCAGCATGGTTTCCTGGAAAATCTGCCTCTCCAGATAAACATAATCTTGTTTCATGTTTGACTTTACTTGAGTGGTGTCTATAAATACATACAAGAAGCAAAGATTTCTTATACCAGAGGGCTTTTTATTTTGTAGGCAAAGATTTAATGTGATTTACTATCTGGAAGATGAAAAGCCTGATCAAACTAGAGGAAAAAAAAACAAGTTTCTCTCACCACTTGAAGCCTTTCTGTGAGCTCTTAGTGAGATATGTTGATGTGTTCACACACCTTTGTGTAGCCTCAGAAGAAATGAGTAAAAATGCTGTAGTCTGTCCTCTGCAGGAGGGTCATGGTGGCTTTGGCTTGCAGTGACTCTTCAAAAATAATCTGATGCTGCAGCTCCGAGGTGGGGTGTGTTGCAGGGATGGTGTGATCCCTCAGCCCTATAAATAGCTGCAGTGTGGGGGGCTTTACTTTCTGTGGAGCTGGCAGGATGGAGACCAGAGCTGTGGCTCTGAGGTACCAGCTCTGCCAACAGCTCTGGCCTTGGGCTCTTATTTGGCACTGGACATTCCTGGGGCCGTAGCCAGATGGTTCAGCGCTTCAAGCTATGTGGGAGGTGGGCACTCACACGTCTGGGGCTCAGTCCTGCTGGGGTAGATGATCATTCACCTTTCAAGTTCCTGACAGCATTTGGAATAAGCTGATAGCACTTGGAATAAGCACAGTGATCACATTTGCAGAATCTGCTTATTTCTAGAAGTATTTGTGGGGTTTATGTGGAAAATGACACTGGCTTTTTGTAAATGATACATTTTGGAACTGCCATGATATGTAGACCTGTGTAGGTACCACTATGATTAGAAGGTGCAGTGAATGGGCATTCTTAAATGTGACTGGACAATATGTTCTAGACACTCTAGGAAACAGTCCTGAGGTACAGCAAATGTCAACCTTAGGATGCATTTGTGTGGGAGTGCGAGGATGTGGGTGTGGGTGTGAGTGCGTGTGAGTATGAGTGTGTGGGTGAGTGTGTGTGTGTGTTTGTGTGAGAGTGTGAATGTGCATGTGTTTGTGAGTGTGTGACTCTGGTTTGGTCAGAGCTTGGTCCTCTTAATGCCAAGGTTGCGGGTTCAATCCCTGTATGGGCCAGTCACTTAAGAGTTGGACTCGATAATCCCTATGTGTTCCTTCCAATTCAGATATTCTGTGATTTTCCCTTTTCACTGTTGATCTGTTAACAGCAGATCCTTTTTCTTGGTAGAATATGCTTTTATTTATTATCTTGCCTTTTTTGTCCTTTTCTTTCTGTTTATTCCCTACTTTCTTTCCCCAGTTACCCAGTGGGAGACTCTTCCATGCGGCAGCAGTTATCTCGGATGCTATGTACATCTTTGGTGGCACAGTGGACAATAACATCAGAAGTGGAGAGATGTACAGGTTCCAGGTAATTTGCTGATAAACATACTAACTTCCACACCGGTTCCACACGAGTCCTGTCTGTGAAGTGTCTGGTTTAACTCATCATGAGCTCCATGGCATTTAGTCCGTGGTCCTCTTACAGGCAGCCTCTCTATTTCAGATTCAGCTTTCAAAGGTCGATGTGAGAAATTTCTCAAAACGGTCTTTTGAGAAATGTTACTTGGATGGACATTTTGGTAAGGTCAAGCCCTCTAGTGCCTTCTGAAGTCCTGCAGAGATCATGACAACTTTGACAAATCATTGGAAAGTGTAGCAGATGGGATTTGCTATTTTATTTCATTAAAATTGGCTGTTCCTCTGCGTGTGCTGTCCTGTTCAGGGCTCTGGGGCAGTGTTTTATGTTGCGGTTTTATCTCCATGCAGCTCTCCCACTCCCATCCGACAGAACTATGGGAATTGAAAATTTAAATTCAGGATACTCACACTAGATTAAATCCCACATACAGTCAAGTTTATTTTTATTGCATGGCACCTCAGACAAGTCCTGAGAGCAGGTGAGACTCCCACCTCCAAATCCTCATATCTGGAAGTTGTGATGAGACACAATTCTTCCATGTTATGCTGTGTTATCTGTTCTTAACCTCACCATAGGGGGTTGGTTTGCTTGTGACATTCTACTTTATGTGCTGCACTGGGGCTGAGTTAATACAAAATCCAGTGATAGTAGATGCAACCTTGACACTTTTGGTTATAGAATCATAGAATCAGGAATATCTTGAGCAGGAAGGAACCCACAAAGATCATCAAGTCCAGCTCCTGGCCCTGCACAGACACCCCAACAATCCCACCCTGTGCATCCCTGTGAGTGCTGTCCAAATGCTCCTGGAGCTCTGGCAGCCTCAGGGCCCTGCCCATTCCCTGAGGAGCCTGGGCAGTGCCCAGCACCCTCTGGGGGAAGAACCTTTCCCTGATACCCAGCCTGACCCTCCCCTGACACAGCTCCAGCCCTTCTGGGGTCCTGTCCCTGCTCACAGTGAGTAGAGATTGAAGCTGTCCCTCCACTGCCCCTTGTGAGGAAGCTGCAGACCCTGAGGAGATCTGACCTCAGGCTCCTCTGCTTCAGAGTGATGTGAGGTTTGAAGTTTATATAGCCACTGCAATTAATCTGTCTTCTGTGGGGTTTTATTTTTTTAGTTTTCTTGTTACCCTAAATGCACTCTCCATGAAGACTATGGAAGGCTGTGGGAAAACAGACAGTTCAGTGACTTGGAATTTGTTTTGGGAGAGGTGAGTAGAATTTATTGGAGAGGTACCAAGGGGGCTGTTACTGTGTGTGTGGTGTGTTTGCTGGGAAAAAGCAAATTGTGCAGTTGTTGTGCCAGAAACCCTGGGAATGAATCACTGGTGAACTGTCTGCCTGGTTTAGTAAGTTTCACTCATCCAGATAAATTTTTAAAGCTGCAGTGGAGAAGAAACTTTTAAACTGAGAAGATCTGTGGGTCACTGACTTAACCTGAATTTATTGAAGCATGTTATATAGAGTTGCAATACGAAAATTTTCCAACGACCTCTGTACTCTCAGGTCTCAGTTGCCTCCTGGGAAGGCAGGTCAGTGTTTTGCAAACCCATTATAATTTCAAGAGCCGTTTTTAATTACTAAAATAAAAGAGAATGAGAAAAAGCAGTACAGTGGAATGGTTCTCTAGTAATGAAAACAGTTTAAAATTTTAACAGAGAACAGGTTTTCTGAAGATAAACATGAGAAATTAGAACTTACCTGCATTCCTTTTGCAAAAAGAAAAAATTAGAAAAAGCTTTGCAAAGCTCAGAGAACAGATCCTCAACAGCAGGTGAAATAAATTATAGCAAAGAATAGCAAAACCAATACTGTTATTTTGAAAAGGGAAAATTAAACAGAAAATCAGATGCAGGAATAAATAGCACTATATGTGACACAGCAGCTTCCACTCAGTGAATGTGACACAGGCTCTTTCCCAAATGGTGTTTGCCATTAGCCTTTGGGGAAATAGGTGTTGAATTTCGTCTGTATGTGAGAGCAGATGTAAAGCTACCTTTAACTTGAAGTGTATCGTAACCTGGGGTTCAGCCCAGGTTTCTATGACTTCTGCCATCTGCCATGACCATGTGATTTGGGGATAAAAGTTGAATGTGATTTGTGCCTTTGCCTTTGGCAGAAGGAGGAGCGAGTCCGCGGGCACACTGCGATTGTCACTGCTCGCTGCAAGTGGCTGAAAAAGAAAATCATGCAGGCCAGGGAGAGGGTGAAACAGGTGAGTATTCTGGAAAAGTAGCCTTGTAGCAAGGTAAAGCTTATTCTGCCCAGGTTTGGGAATAAGGTTGTCAGGAGAAAAGTAATATCTGTTGCAACAGCTGGAGGACAGGAGCAGTGTCTGATGCTAAGGTGCTCTTGAGCAAGTAAAATAGAGGATCATTAGTATTAACGAAGGCTACTGGATGTGTATCAGGAGTGTAACCTGGAGGAGCCAGAGTTAATCCAGTTATCTGGATTTGACAGCGTGGTTCGTGAAAGCTCTCATCTGAGATCTAATCTTGTGGAATGCCCCAGAGAGGTGTGTGTCCTCTTCCCTGTGGGGGAGGTGAGAGCTGTGTCGTGGGGATGGCCCACAAGATCAGACAGATTAGAGGGAAGAAAGGCAATGCTAACAGTTTCAGCTGCCTCTGTTCCCTTAGCCTTTGTATTTTTTGACTTTTTCCAGAGGTGAGTGTCTGGTGCCTCTAATCATTGTCTGTTAATTTTGACTACTTCCAGCTTTTCAGCAGCAAACATTTAAGGGCTTTTGGGGAGGTAGTAGCACACAATCTGCAGTAAGATGTGGATACCTCACTGCCCCCCAGTTAATTGTTTTGCCACTGAAAAGGCTGTGGGAAAATGCTGTCAAAGTGAAACCTGAAGTAACAGAGTGCTTTAAAATACTTCTGTGCAGCACTTTGTGCTCTGCCTTTGCAAGGCAGCGTTTGTGGAATCTACTGCCGCTTGTCCCTCCTTCACAGAGTGAGGCTGTCCGTGCTGTGGGCAGAAATGTGAGTTCAGTGCAGTTCATTCCTCCCTTGCTCTGATGTGCTGCTTCTGACCTGTTTCCAGGAGCTTACTTGTGTTCTCGTCCATGTGTGTCCCAGGATATGGAATAGTAAGTCTAAGACATGAATTCCTTGTTATCTTCAAGATAATCCTGAAGCTAAAGAGATCCTGGGTCTTGAAGGATGTGGAGTAAGGAGAAGGATCCTCTGGTTTGGTGGTAACTTGTGTGAACTGGCACAGGCTTGTGCCATGTTTGGATGGTTTTTCTGTTTCATTAGAAATCAAAGCAAGACATTGAAGAGGAGGGACACACCACATGCCAGAAAGATGGGATTGGTGGGAATGTCAAGCTGTGCCGGCTGCAGCCACTGCTGGAAGTGCCCATCCGAGAGGCCGAGGCCCAGCCCTTTGAGGTGCTCATGCAGTTCCTGTACACAGATAAGATAAAGTATCCCCGCAAAGGTAGGGCAGCAGGGTGAAGTAACACTGGCACTAGGGAGGGGAGGAGGGCAACAGCAGGATCCACCATTTGCAGGTGATCAGTCCTGTTCTGAGCACTTAATTTCTAACCTGAGATTAAACAAAAAGCAGATTTTTCTCAGTGCGTATACTTACCTATGCTTTTTTTACTCCTAATTCTTTTCAAATATCAAGGAAAAACAAGTTCTTGATCATTCCAAAAGGTGTAAAAATCCCCAAACAAAAATATTGTGGTATTTTGAACATCACAGCATCCTGCTTGGAAGGACCATGTATCTTATCCTGGCTTGGCTTATTTCCTTTTTCTGATATTGTTTTGATCCATTTTAGACTGAGCCCACACAGAAAGGTTTGCAAGCCAGTATTTATCACCTGTTAAAAATCCAATCTGAAGGAATGTGTCCAGAAAGGAAAAATCCATTTGATGCATTCATTGAAGTTCTCTGAGTTAAAAACACTTGTGGGTGGGGAAGTAATAGCCAGAGATCTCACAGCTTCCACACAGGGAATCCAGCTCCTGGCTGTGTGAGTGGTGAGGGCTGTGGGACAACTGGAGCGAGGCTGGATACAGCTGGATACAGTGAGGAACGCCAGCTGCTGGGGCTGGGGAAGCTGCAGCCGTGGGGTATGATGAAGTACAGTGAGGTACAGCTGTCCTAGCACTGAACTTTGCTTCAGCTTCACTCCAAGATCTTTGCTTTCTGCAAAGATAATTCTTAGGAAAAAAAGTGATACGTGTTCATTTGTGCCTAGGCTTTCCCTTTGAGGAGGCCTGTCTGAGAATGATCCCACTGGGTGGGGGTGAGGGAACTGCTCCCTGGATTCTGCTGACGTTGGCAGATCCCACTCCCAGCCATTCACTGATCCTCGGTACCCTCACCTTGGGACAGGCTCAGGCCAAGGGAAGGCTTGGACCCCTGAGCTCTTCCCATTGTTACAGGCTTCCCAGGCAGCCTGCTACTCTTCCCCAGCCCATGAGGGCTTCTCCCTGGTGCTCCCCCTTCTGCTGGGATCATCCATGGGCCCTACCCTATCGATTTGTATTCCTAGTTGCTCCTCTCAGCTTAGAGAGCAGCACCCTGGGGAGCCAGAGGCTGAGGTAATGGAATTGGGCATGCTCATCAAATGGGATTTTCCGATTAGACGCAGGGAAGGCACGTGACATGTGAGAGGGCTTTTCTCTATTAAAAAGTAGTTAGAGCAGATGGGCAGAGTTCTCCTGTGAGGAAGGCAAAGGCCATGGGGGATTATTCCTTGAGTTGGTGTCCCAGTAGCCCCATTGCAGTGGCCTATAAGGGTCTCCTCTGCCCCTCTCTCACATCAGCCCTCATAGACCAGCTGTGGGTCTGTGCAGGCTGAAGCACAGAGTGAAAGCACAGAGTATCTTCATCGGGGTATGACAGAATCAGGGAGCTGATTGTTAATACTGTGTAAAACCCAAGGACTTCGGCAGGGCTGTTGGCAGCTGGGCACTGCGAGAAATTGGGCTGCAAGCTCTGGAAATCACTTCACTTTCTTTGGAGAGTTTCAAAGAATTGTAATCCAGATTGTCACAAAATACTTGTCTTTTGCATGCTTCAAATTTGAACCTCCTGTTCTAGTATTGATTCAGATTTTGTCTAACCAGGAATGGAATTCTTTTCTCTATGAAAATACTCTAGCCACTAGCCACTGCCTGTTCTACTATTCTTATTGCTCCAGTTGATATAAAAAACTTTCAGAACAGTTCCTCTCTTTGTTCTGTGAGCTCTCCAGCAGTTTTCCCTCTTGCAATTTCAGGCCATGTGCAGGATGTGTTACTCATTATGGATGTGTACAAACTGGCCTTAAACTTCAAGCTCTCTCGGCTGGAACAGCTCTGCCTTCAATATATCGAAGCATCTGTAGATCTGCAGAACGTGCTCATTGTGTGTGAGAATGCTAACAAGCTTCAGCTGGATCAGCTAAAGGTAACAACATTCTGCATACAAAGTAACTGATAAGAATTTTTTTTTTAAAATTGTGTAATTAACATTTGGCCAAAGGCATCAGCTTTTGCAAATTCATCATTCCCTTAATTGCAGTTGCTTAAGTGTATTTAGCGTGGGTTGTCCTACAGTGGCATGTGATATTATGTAGGCTTTTTTCAATACATGCTCAATATTTTTGCATATCTGCTGTGTAGAATGTCAAGGGCAGAGTGACTTTGGCTCTTCATTAGTTCACTCTTGCTGCAGCAAGATGGAACCAGTGCATTTCCTGGTCTTGCTGTGTTATATATACTGACACTGCAGATAGGTTCTTTCATTTTCAAGATGGAAAAACTAAGCTCTGTTCTCAGGCCTTTGTGCTGAAAAACAAAATGTGCCAGTGGTTGTCTGTCTCTGTGGTGGATGAGAGGCTTTTGGGTGTTCGGTGACAATCAGGGTAGAGTTGACCCCTGGCTGCAGCCCGTGAGGTGCTGGCTGTGCTGATTCCAGAGGAGTGCCCAGAGCCAGTTCTGCTGAACCTGCAGGGAAGCAACTCCTGCCCCCAGTCCCAAAGCCAGAGCAGGACCATGCAGTACTGCTGATGATGTTCAGCCTGTGCACACCAGTGATCATATTACTGGTGGCTGCAACCACAGTGAGGCTGGAGAAACCAGTATGCACCAGTACTTCCTCAGGCACTCTGTGTGCACTAGATCTGGGAGAGGAAATGCCTCCAGGAGGAGGTAGCAGGGCCAGCAGCAAGTGTGTAAATACCAGCAGAGCCTTTGGTGCATGGCACCATGGTGCCATCAGCTGCCCAGAAGCTCAAAAATTGGTGGATCTGGTGCCCCCCACCTGCCCTGGCTACCTCTGCAGTGACAGGGGCTCTTGCACACAGCTCCAGTTGGGCAGGATGACCCTGAGCTGGTATCCTGTCTGCTCAGGTACTCATTAGTCCTCATGGGTGGGTCCTCTGTAGAAAGCTGTTCTTTCTGGCATCCCAGTCATGATTTAAAATGTTTCACAGGTGAGTCCTGACAGATACCTTTGGATCCCAGGTGAAATAAACTGGCAGAAACAGACAGTAGTAATGATTCTTTGGGTGAACTTGTACCCACCTTATGGTGAGCTGGTGTAGATAGTATTTATTGCTTATAAAAGTGGAATGAGGCAAGCCTTAGTTCATACTGGGAAATAAAGTGCCCTTTTTTGTCTCTGTTTAGCATTAGATCTGGTTCATTTGTCACCTTTTCATCACACTGATTTTTGTAAGAAGTTTGTTACATAAGAGCCTTCCAGAGCTCTTGAACTTTCTGCTGCATTTATGGAAAAGGTTCAGGCAAAACCCACACAAGGAATCCTGTAAGCTCTTTGGACCCTTGATGGAGAGTATCAAGAGTTAAGATCTCTTCACCCTTTTAATTAACTTTTGGTATCTAATTATGTTAAAAGTTATTATGAGGTAGCAACCAATCTTCATTATCTCCGTGAAGTTTTCAGTATCTCCTGAGATTCCTGTTTTAGAAAGCTTTGGAGCAGCTCAATGGGCAGTTAATCTCTTCCTTGTTAATATTTCTAGTCAAATTTTTCTAGATGCTTAGAATTGTCCTGAATTTCCTGTTCAAGGAAGAGTCTAAATGGTCATTTAGGAAGGATAAGGATTTCACTGTTGGATAGTTCCAGCTGCAGGATCCATGTGGAGGTTCAAAGGAAAGGGTGGTTGATGGCATATGTAACGTGTAAGATTTATGGGATGCTGTAAGATGACTTCAAACAATAAACCATAAATTCCTTAATTAATATTGGTATATTTTTAAGGAACATTGCCTGAACTTCGTGGTGAAGGAATCCCATTTTAATCAAGTGATAATGATGAAGGAGTTTGAGCATCTTTCTTCATCCCTCATTGTGGAGATTGTCCGGAGAAAGCAGCAGCCTCCTGTCCGAACACACTCTGACCAGCCGCTCGACATTGGTAACCTTCCTGCTTTATGCAGCAGTTCCATGTGCTGGTTTGGCTTTACTAATGGTTTATTTAGCCTGGGGAGATGTCTGGGAAGCAGCCCTCTGCAGCCCCCCAGTTCCCAGTTGGGATAACTGTTCAGGCTCTCTCCTGGACTGAGACAGAGCACAACAGTTCTTTCCCAGTGAGTTTCAATCAGAACGGTGTCCCATCAAAGTACATGGGATTGTGTTCTTGCAGTAGACCATCCTGATCCTGTTCAGAGACATGAGAAAAGGAGCAGAAGGGTGTAAAGAATGATGCAAAAAAAGGCAGTGGACAGTCACTGTAAGTGGCTGAAGGGTGACAGAGCTGAGCATGGAAACAGCCTGCTTGAAGGTGTTCACCAAGGAGAAGCAGGAGGAAGGAGGAGGATCTTGTGAATAAGGCACTGCTATGTGTGTGTGTGTGAAAGGAACAAGAGATAGGGAGGAGAAGAGAGAGATTTACAGTTTAAAACTGATTTACAGATTTATTGTGAAATTCATCAGGGGCTGATTTGGGACTAGTCTTACTCAACATTTTGACATCCTGACACACAACACAAGGAATGTAATAATGAAATTTTCTAAGGCCACAAAGTTCAGAGGCATTGGCAGTTTTGGTGTGGAGTGCTGCACAAAAATAATTTGGAACTGAAGAGAAACAGAAGGAAGCTAGTCCTGCAAGGTCAAGTAGAAAGGCTTTGGCTGCCATTTGTCATGGGGCGGGGAGAGGTGCACTGGCTGGGAAGGTGACACAGCAGTTCTGTATCCAGAGCTGGAATGGTGTGAGAGACCCAAACATTGAAAGATGAACTTTGAAAATATGAGTGGGTTTGGAGCACACTTGGATGTGCTCTATTTCTCAGTTGTGTTACTTACAAAGGTTGATTAAAATATTGGATAAAAGAAGCCTTTGTTGCTGATTTGGGAAAGATTTTTCATTAAGACACACAATTTTATACTCCTTGAGGTTGGAAATAGTGCAAAGGGAGGGGAAAAATCAGCTTTCATATTTGTAGAGAGCACCTGTCAGTGTGGCCACAGCTGGAGTTTGCTGTCAGTGGCAGAAAGCAGAGCTGACAGGTTTGTTTCTGGAGGGGCAGTAGGGAATCAATCAGCTGTGGTGGGGAAGGATGAAGCTCATTTTGCTCCAAGATTATGAGGAAGGACTTAACTCAAATTCACACTGAGAGTCCCAAAGGAAAGAGGGGCTGGAGCCCTGCCTTGGCCATGTATTAGTTTGATAGTACCTGGTCACCTGGAACTATCTTGTCTTTATTTTATTGTGTTTAATTTCAGGAACATCTTTAATTCAGGACATGAAGGCTTACCTGGAAGGAGCTGGGAGTGAATTCTGTGATATCATCCTGCTCCTAGATGGGCACCCACGGCCAGCCCACAAAGCCATCCTGGCAGCTCGCTCCAGGTGAGCCCTGTTCCTAACACTGTACCAAGAGTATGTGAAAGACAGTACAGGGCTGGGCAGTCTGTGCTCAGCTGGCTTGGTTTAGAAGACAGGGAGGAACTTAAATCTGCACGAAGCATTAAGACGCAGCTTTGCTCAATGAGTGTAATAAGCCTTTAAGCAGCAGTGATTAAGGGTTTTTTTTTTTTTTTTCATTTGATACCCAGCAGGGAAAGATAGGAAGAAATTAGAACTGCAGAGATTCTGCAGAGGGTGTGTGAGAAGCTATACTGCAAGACAAAGCATCTGTAAAATCACAGGAAGGTAAAAAGGGTGGAAAACCTAAGGCGATTCCAGTGAAGTGGAAAGCAGCAGATATCCACTGAGGTCAGAAGGAGCCTTCTGACAGTGAACAATTCGTATTCTATCATGTGGAACTTGAATTTCTTTCTCACTTTCTGATATTTAAGACTGGTTATGAATAAATATAACAAAAAATGGTGCATGGCAGAGACTAGAGTGCTCCCATGCTTCGTGCAGAGAAGGGAGTCCACCCTGCTGATGGGGGGACTGTTCTCCCTCCTCAGGGCCTGGGTGACGTGGATTTGTCCTGCACTTGTGTGTTCTGTGGACCTGCACCTTCTGTTCCACCAAACTTTTAAGTGTTCACATAAAATTTCTATTTCAAATACTGTCACAATTTTTTCCCAGACCCAGTAACAATATTCTGTATTAGTTACCGTGGTATTTTACCAGAAGCACTTCACAGGTCTTAAAAAAGCCCTGATGATTGGCAGCCTGTGGATACCAAGGAAATTCATAATGCTTTAAGCTCTCTGCTGGGTTTTATGCAAATTAGAGAAAAAAATCAAAGCACCATGTGTCCTAATTTTCAAGAAACAGACAAATTTCAGGTAGTTCTGATGTTAATTAGGGGGATTAAGTTTGGAGTTTTCACTGGCAGACATACATGAAAAAATAAATGAGCAGTGTTTTTGCCCAGATTGTCACTTGAATTTGTTGTTTTGGAAGCTGCAGTTCTGAATAGCAGCCTTTGAACAATACTGGGTTAAACCACCTGTCTGCAGAATGTGTTATATCAGCTTTATTTCCCTTTCCAGTTACTTTGAGGCCATGTTCCGTTCCTTCATGCCAGAAGATGGGCAAGTGAATATTTCTATTGGTGAAATGGTTCCCAGCAAGCAAGCATTCGAGTCCATGCTTAGATACATCTATTATGGAGAAGTGAACATGCCTCCTGAGGACTCCCTGTATCCTTAGATTGGAAGGAATTGGGGGATCTGTCTGTGTGCGTGTCCACCAGGTCAGCTTCCTTTTGCTTTGGCTTGCCTGGTACAGACTGGGAGGATGGTCTGTCAGGGGGGCATCAGCAGGCTCTGACTTCCACTCCTCACAGGGGTTTGTTTGCTGTCAGTGTTCTCACCTTTGCTTTCTGGTTTGTTCCTCAATGGAGTGAACAGATACCTCTTTGCAGCACCTTACTATTACGGCTTCTCCAACAACAGACTCCAGGCCTACTGTAAGCAGAACCTGGAAATGAATGTTACAGTAGAGAATGTGCTGCAGGTAATTGTCCTCAAGCACTTCAGTTAGTCACTTAGAGGAAAGCCAAGGGGTCTGGTCAAGTGGATACCCCCAGTGCCAGGTCACTGAGACTGCTCAGACCCTTCCAGTGGCAATGGCCCTGTGTGATGCTGTGTGGGAGCCCAGCCTTCAGCAGCATTGTTCCTTACCTGATACTGTGTCACTTCTGTTCCTGTGCTGCAGGGTTCAGCAAGTACTGCTCACCTGACTCCTCCTGAGCTTTCATCCCCTGTTACAGAACTGTGTTTCTAAAGGTCTTTTTAAGATGACCATGTGTTCAGCACTCAACTCTAGACCCTTTTTGGCAGACATTTGTTCCAGGGCAAATGGTGGTCTGGAGGTGACAGACATTAGTCTTGTTTTATCAGTGATGCTGACAAGATCTTGCAGTGGAGTTTGAGCTAACGAAAGATATTTTGTCGTAAGAAAGCCAATGCTGGCTCCCAGGCAGGCAGCCTGAACCTCTGCAGCACAAGCAGAAGCAATTCCTGCTGATTAACTCTCGAGAACTCCATACATTTTAAATCCAAGGTTTATTTTTGAATAGTTCAGAAAATATTCAGTTTGTAATGCAAAGTGGAGATGTTCCCTAGCTAAGAGGAGTTACCCTCTCTGGGTCAGGACTGTTTGTGCATCTGAGCTGTGCAGAAAGCAAATCACATTTTTGCTCCTGCTCTAGATTTTAGAGGCAGCTGACAAGACTCAGGCCCTGGACATGAAGAGGCACTGCCTGCACATCATCGTTCACCAGTTCACCAAGGTTGGTTGCATCTTTTCTGTGGCTTTTGAGAGCTGCTGTCCTCTGACACTGCCTTGGTTAAAGACACGTTTATATAGAAATTAATTTAATTCTTCCTCATGTGAGACAGCTGAGAGCTGCCTGCATGTTACTGACACTCCCTGACAGGACTGCTAGGCACATTTCTCACACCAAAGTAAATTAAAGACTAGAACAAGCTAATCTAGAAATCTGAAATCCTTCCCAGCAGAAGTTACCCAAAATTGCTTCCATTGCCAGTTGTTCCAACTGTTAATTTTGTGCCGTGCCCTTGTTGGGTTGGTGTGTGTATAGCAGGGTAAGTTTGTTGTATATTGAGGGCACAAATCTCTCTCTCACTACAGTTATCAGTGTGCTCCTCATACTTCCCTTGAAGTATTCTCCGTCATACATGATTTATTGTCATGTGCTGTCTTGGTTTGAAAAGACAGGTGTCTGCTAAGGAAGGCAGGAGCATCCCCTGAAATGGAAAATGTAAACCCCCTCCCTCCGAATTGTTATAATTTTTAAGTTAAGGGGCTCTCAGGCAAAGGTATGGGAGCAAGAATAACAATTCCTTATTAGGGAAGAAAAAGAAAACCCACAATGCAGTTATACAAAATGACACTGCCAGAGTCAGAATACGACCTGATACCCCGCTGGTCAGGGTGTTGGTAGCAGTCCAATTGAAATGGTGGCTGCAGCCCTCCTGCAGTGACAGATTTAGTTCTGTTGGAGCAGTGATCCTGTACAAGGGTGGAGTTTTCCTCTGGGAATCCAGTGGGAAAGGGCTGCTCCTCTGAGAATCCAGGGGAGAAGGCTGCCCTGGTGTCCCAAAATCTCAGATTATATCCAGAAAGGAATCCTTGGCTCCTCCCCCTTGGGCAGAGCATCTCCCACTGGGATGATGTAATTTTATCAGCCATGCAGGGACACTCAGTGGCCATTGACAGAAGAGATCTCCTGGAGGGAGAATTGGTTTGTGGAAGAGATAAAGAAAACTGCCCAATTAAGAGAACATTAACTGTCACACCTCTAACAGATGGCAAATAGAATACACACTTATCTTTCAATCCAGGACATTATCCACCCCTTATTCTATTTTCATCTGCATCACAATGAAACCTTACAGACAGTTCTCACTTAAGATTAGGTTTTCCTGTGATGCACAACAGTTTTCTCCATCTTTCTGCATTACCCACCAAGTGTGACCAGGTCCTTGAACAAAAACAATCCCAAGGATGGGCTTGTTTTTGCCTGAGGCGAGATTAATCCAAACAAATCTTTCCTAAAATATCTTTCATATGTACCACAGGGACTTTATCTCCATCCACTGCGTGCAAGGGTTCAGAGTGGGCAGGACCAACTCGATTGATGGACCCTCAGGTGTTGACCATCCAGGTGGCTTTTGCTAAGTTCAGTTCCCAATTCCTGAATGTTCCTCTGCCAAGTGCCTTCAGGGTAGTTTTGAGTAGTCCGTTGCACTGTTCAACTTTCCTGGCAGCTGGTGCATGATAGGGGATATGATATATCCATTCAATGCCGTGTTCTCTGGCCCAGGTGTTCATAAGGCCATTCTTAAAATGGGTCCCGTTGGCCAACTCAATTCTCTCAGTGGTGCCATGTCTCCACAGGACTTGCTTTTCCAGGCCCAGGATGGTGTTCTGGGCAGTAGCATGAGGTACAGCGTAGCTCTACAACCATCCAGTGGTGGCTTCCACTATGGTCAGCACATGGCACTTGCCTTGGAGTGTCTGGGGCAGTGTGATGTAGTCAATCTGCCAGGCCTGCCCATATTTATATTTGGACCACCGCCCACCGTACCATAGGGGCTTCACTCACTTGGCCTGTTTGATGGCAGCACACGTCTCACAGTCATGGATAACCTGCGAAATACTGTCCATGGTTAGATCCACCCCTTGGTCTCCTGCCCACTTCTAGGTGGCATCTCTGCCTCGATGACCTGAGGCATCATGGGCCCATCGAGCTAGGAACAACTCCCCCTTATGTTGCCACTCTATCTTTGACACCTCTGTCTTTGCTGCCTGATCTACCTGCTCATTGTTTCAATGTTCCTCATTAGCCCAGCTCTTGGGGACATTGGCATCTACATGGCGGACTTTCACAGATAGATTTTCTACCCGAGAGGCTACGTTTTTCCATTCATCAGCAGCCCAGATTAGTTTTCCTCTACACTGCCAGTTGGCCTTTTTCCACCTTTCCAGGCAGCCCCACAGAGCATTGGCTACTATCCACGAATTGGTATAAAGGTAGAGCTTTGGCCACTTCTCTCTTTCAGCAATGTCCAGGGCCAGCTGGACAGCCTTGAGTTCAGCAAGTTGATTTGATCCCCCTTCTCCTTCAGTGGCCTCTGCAGCCTGTCGTGTGGGGCTCCATACAGCTGCTTTCCACTTCTGGTTCATCCCTACAATGCAACAGGAGCCGTCAGTGAAAAGAGCGTAGCGCGTGTCCTCTGCTGGTAGTTGGTTGTATGGTGGAGCTTCTTCAGCATGTGTCACTTGTTCTTGTTCCTCTTCATCAGTGAGACCAAAGTTTTCACCTTCTGGCCAGTTTGTAATTATCTCCAAAATCCCAGGGAGATTCAGGTTTCCCATACTGGTGCGCTGCGTGATGAGGGCAATCCATTTGCTCCATGTGGCATTGGTGGCCTGGTGGGTGGTGGGAACCTTAATCCGCAGCCACCATTTCAACTGGACTGCTACCAACACCCTGACCAACAGGATATCAGGTCATATTCACTGGACTGCTGTTTTGTATTACTGCATTGTTTATTTTTTTTTCTTTTTCTTCCCTAATAAAGAACTGTTATTCCTGCTCCTGTATCTTTGCCTGAGAGCCCCTTAACTTAAAAATTATAACAGTTCGGAGGGAGGGGGTTTACATTTTCTATTTCAGAGGAGGCTCCTGCCTTCCTTAACAGACACCTGTCTTTTCAAACCAAGACGTGCTCTAAAACATGCATGTCCTGGCTGGGGCTCTCTGTGGTTTCCATGTTCAACAGTTGGACTCCATGGTCTTAGAGGTCCTTTCCAATCTTAAAAATTCTGTGGTTCTGTTTTGATGGGATTATGCATTAGTGACAGGAAAGGTCAAGAGCCCAGTGTGCTGATACTCCTGTCCTCACTTGAGAGAATAAGGATATTGTCATTTAATTGTTCCTATGACATGTGATCCCTCCGTGAGAGTTCCCCAGCATGTCATCAGTTCATTGCTCAGCTCATTAGCATTGCTGAAATAAGTAGATAAATCATAGGAATTGGGATTTCTGGATGCTACACACATACTGATAATAATTCCCTAGTTAATATTCAAGTAGCTCGCTCTCCTTTGTATATTTAAACTCACAATCCTCCTGGGGAAGAAGAGCACTGCTATGTCCCATTAGTGTCTGGAGAGGAGACAGGATGATGTTCAGGCTGTTCATTAAATGCCAAAGTTGCTGGAGCATGACGCATTTTCCATTCAGAAATAACTGAAATTGCACAAAAAGCGTTGAGAGTGGAGCCAGCATCCAGAAATCACTCCCAGACGAGAGTCCACAGCATGCGGTTGCAGCCCCTGCCTTCATTCATCCTGTCTGTTTTCTTGTGGTCCCATGAGTCCTGTGGAGCAGCCCAGTTCAGCAGGGAGGGGGAATGGCCCCACTGGACAGTACGGGACATCTACAGGGCATCCCTGAGGTTGGGGTCAGTGCCTTGCAGCCACTGAGGGCTGAAATATCACAGTATCACTTTCCAGTGGAGGCCACAGGAAGACAAAGAGATGTGATTCTGCCCAGAACATAGAGGGGAAAATGGACATTACAACACTAGGAGGCAGCGCTGGGAGCTGGAGAGCATTTCTCAGCTGTACTTCCTGACCACGATGTGGGGAAATGTTTTATATTTAAACTGTTGGCTGGTAGAACAGTGTTCATCAAAACGTGGCTGGAAGACTGTCAAGCAGATGTGCACAGAGAAATCTCAATTATGCAATGTTTTCCCTTGGCCTGAGAGGCCTCACTGTGTAATTCTTGGCCTGGGCTGGATGACTCAGTGTGGCTGGGCACGGACACTCTCTGCTCTGCTCCTGGGCCAGCCATGGGCTCTAAGGGGGATTTGTTCTCGGGCACGAGCCCGGTGGGTCACCAGAGCTCAGGCAGGCTGCGTCCCTGGCTGTGGGATCTCCTGTTCTTCCAGTTACTTAACACTGTTCTGGATTTGGACTGTTAAGGAGTTTTCCCCACAGCAGGAGCATTACTGAAGAGCTGTGTCCCAGAGGTTCAGTGCTTTGGGCTATGTGTCTTCAGGCTCTTGTGTGTCAGTGTTGTGCAAAAGCCCTAATAAACCTGCTGTTGTGACGTGTTTGTAGTGACACCCTGATCTGTTCTGCAGTGCGTGCCTTGGGTGGGGCAGGATCCCACCAGTGCTAAGGGGGACTCTCTCCCTCCCAGTCCTGGAAGATCCTTAGACTGGGGTTATAGCTGCAAGCATGTCCTGAGCTCTTCCTGAAACCATCCTCAGCCATTTCCCTCCTGACCTTCAAAGGTTGCTCAGGACATCTTTATTCTTTATCCCAGTGCAGCTCCCTAGCACGAGGTGATAATGTCAGTTCAGGTAAGGTGGGTGAGTGAGTACTTGGGCACAGTCTGCCTGGAGGCTGGGTCTGTGGTAGTGCCTCTAGACAGAGGGATTACTGGCTCCTTACCATGAGGTTGAGGAGAAGGAAGGAATGTGTAGAGCTCCTTTTTGCTAACAGTTGAGCTTTTGAACAGTCCAAAAGCATAAAGTTTGTTGTAGATTCTCATCTATCTGATGTGGTGGAGGTTTTTGTTGGCAAGTGCTCCAGTGACCTGCTTTGACTGCAGGAAGAATGCCAGCAGAATCAGCATGGATACTGAGAAGAGCTTCTCCTCAGGAGCACAGCAGCAAAGGGATCAGGCCCTGAGTCACATTCTCAGTGCAAAACCACAGATCTCAGAACTCAGGCTGTGCTGGTGCCCAGCATGGCTCTTGGCAGAGTGCTCAGTCAGTGTCTTGTAGCAGTGGGGCTGTCAGTACCAACACAGGGGCAGCTCTTGGGGCAGGTTCCAGCTGCTCTCCGCTCCCAGCAGTCTGAACTTGGTTCTAAGCCCTGACTGGAGCCCTGTGGTCTGTTCACTGCAGCCCCACAGCTGGGATCTTGCACCGTCTGTGCCCAGCCAGACTTGATAGGGGGTGCCAAGGGCAAAAGGGTAATACATGAGCTGTGATTTGGGGAGGGTTTTAATTTCTTCCTGTTTTTTCTGTTTTGTTTTCCTTGAAGGTCTCCAAGTTGCCAAATCTCCGCTCGCTCAGTCAACTCCTCCTCCTTGACATCATAGATTCCTTAGCTACCCACATCTCAGACAAGCAGTGTGCAGAGCTGAGCGCAGACATATGACTTGCCTTGGAAAACCACCTTCTCATTTGTTCCTGAAAAACACTGGCACTTTAGAGCTGGCTCTGGTTTACTGTTGCCTATGGAGTAGCTCAGTGTCTGCACACTACAGCAGCCCTGGAGGAGCAGAGACAGCTGAGGTGCTCTCTCTGGATTTGCTGGGTTTGTACCTTTGTGCAGCGTTTGGACTTAGTTACATTTGTTACCTAAATGTAGACTTGAAATCATTGCAGGCATGAATTAATTCCACATGGTTTGGGGAGTTACTAAGTTCATAATCGAGCCCATTATTACTTTCATACTGTAAAATCAAGCAGTCATGAGTCACTAATCCTTTGAAACACAGTATTTAAAGAATAGTATTTAAAGAGCTTCAGCTGACCCAGCCTGAGGGCTGTAAGGGGAAGTCAGAACGAAACTGGGAACAAGAGCACGTGGTGTTCACAGGGAGACTGGCCCTTGGACCAGAATGTAGTGACTTTTCAGAGACTCCATGGTATGGATTAACAGATAAGCCCCTGTGCAGCTGCCTGGATTGGTAGGCTGCAGGAATCCAGAGCTGTGCTCTGCAGCAGGTCAGACTGGAAGATTACATCAGTCCTCTCTGAGCATCAAATCCATTAATCCTGTCTTGCTAAGCCTTTCTAAATCTATTTATTAATAAAAAGAATTAACATCTTCTCCTGGCATTTAATGATTGACTTGGATTTCATTCTGAAAAAAAGTTAAGCAAAAAACGTTCTGCAGTTGATGAAGGTCACATTGTTAAAAATAAGTAAGTGTGTTACATCTTGTTACTAATTTTATATTGAAGTGTCTCTCTGAGACCTTGCCTTTGCAGGAAGGTGAATGAAGGCAGAATGCCATTCCCAGCCCGTGCAGGAGCAGCTGCTGTTCCCTCCCCTTGCAGCCCCCATCTCTGTGCTGGATGCTTCCCATGCTGCAGAGTGCTGAGGAGAGGAGAGGAGCTTCACCTCTCCTCACAGCTGGATGGTATTGGTTGGAGAGCACCAGAAATGTGGTGTTGGTAAAGTGTCTGGTGGCGGAACTGTCCCAGCCTTGCCCAGAGCCCTTGGGGCTGCCCTGGGAGGGAGTGACAAGCTGGGAATCAAAACCTTGTCCTGCTCCAGCTGCAGGGGCTGCTCTCTGCTTGTCTGAAGCTGGAGTGGTGCAGGCCCTGTTGAGACATGCAGCTCCCAGCCCTCACACTCCCATCCTTGCAGCCATGATTTTCATTCCGTGAAGTGTTCCTGGAGCAGCAGTTGTGAGCTCCTTGTCAGCACCCACAGCCTGACACACCTGCACGTGCTCTGGTGTGCCAAGAGAATTGCAGTCTGTGAGATGGAGAACGTGTCATGGATTTAATCCAGGGGAAGTGCTCTAGGGACCACCCCATCTGTCTCTCTGGTGGCTTGCTCAGGTGAGTCAGACCAGAGGTGACAGACAGGTGCTTCTGAGAGCCAAGGGCACCTTTTAAACCAGAGGGATTATTTCCAGATGCCTCACAGATAGTGGAGTCTCTTACCAGAGGTCATGATAATTGTACTGGCAGGCTTTGTGTTCCCTGGGAAACCAGATTGGCAGCTGGAGAAAGGTTCTACACTGCAACTTGTAACAACACTACAGTCTATTTCCCGTAATGCTGATCCACTAGAGGACACCCATTGCCCAGGGAAGCCTCATTCTCTCAGGCTGAACATGCCATAACCAGCCCTCTTTAAATCCTGAGCCCACTTGTGAGGAAATATGCAGCCTCCGCACCCTCTGAGCAGGCACTGCAGGGTTTTGGCTTTGGGGGGGGGGGGTTTGGGCTCAGTAGGGACCACAGTGCTGGGTCAGAGATTTACTGTGAAAACTTGTAGTTCATTGAGACTTGCCTCTGGGCTGCTGTTGTGCAGAGTGCCAGGACCCTGCATATCTCTGAGAGGACACCCCCGAGTTTCCTAGATTGCAGGATGGGAGGTGTTGTAGGGGCCACAGACACATGAGCTTCCCAGGGCAGTTAGGTGCTCTTGTTATCACCACCTTGTTATCATTATGGACAGCAGGCTCTCAGGTTACTGATGTTCCTACAGCCTTGGGCAGTTTTGTACTAGAATTTGTACAGTCATATCCCTGCATTTGATAAGAAATAAAGAACATTGTGGCTGTCCAGCTTTGTCTTATTCCTACAGTCTGCCACATGCAGGCCCCACTAGCTCTTTAAAGCCATTGGGACTGCTGGTGGGAGAGCAGGACCACCCCTTTCCTCCAACTCAATGTGAGCCCCAGCTCACAGTAGTGGCAAAAAAGCAAGGTAGAGAAGCAATCCCCAACTGCTCTGGAGCAGCAGCTCAGGGCACTGGAGCCAGAAGGGCCCAGCTTTACCACACTGCACCAGCTCCTCATGTCCCCACTGTCACACGGGACCTGTGGCAGATGGGCGGGAGCCTAGCAAGGAGCAGTGCAGATCAGGGCCAGGAGCTGCTCCAGCCCTGCAGGCACTAAGGCCAAGCCCATCCCTCCAGTGCCAGCACCAGGAGCAGCCAGCAGCACCCCAAGTGCCCAGAGCAGGGCTGGCAGTGGGGCAGGGAGTCACTCAAGGTGGCCCGTGGCTCACTGGGAACAGAAAGAACACCGAGAAAAAATTACACATTTTAATAAGGAAATGTGCAGGGAGAGGGAGGCACTGAGGTCCTGCCGGCAGGAACACCGGCGGAGGGGGCAGAGCCCAGGCTGCCTCAGGCCTCAGCTCCCCCCAAGCCCAGGATCTTCTTGACGTAGTTCTGGACGTTGACGTGGAGCTGGGGAGCCGTAGCAGAGAAGGTCTCCATGGCCAGGGCCCGCGTGGCCTCGGAGCTGCCCCACATGGCGCGGTACAGGGGCAGCGTGTACTTCTGCTTGCCCTGCGGAGACAGCGCAGTTACAGCCCAGACTCCGCCCCAGCCCCGCGGGTGGTGCCCTCCATTCCCCCAGTCCCCGATGCCTCCAGCATCGCCCTGCTCTTAGCGAGGCACAGAGCACATGGCAAATGGGACAGGGAGGGGAATGTTGCCGTGGGCAGCCCTTGGCACCGCAGCAACAGGAGAGGGGAGAGCACCCAGACCCTGGAGAAGGAGCAGACCCTGAGAAGCTCATGAAGTTCAACAAGGCCAAGTGCAGGGCCCTGCACCTGGGTCAGGACAGGATGGATGGAGAGCAAACCTTCAGAGAAGGACTTGAGGACAAATTGGGAGTGACCTGGCTGTGTGCTCTCCCAGCCTGGAAAGCCAGCTGTGTCCTAGGCTCATCCCCAGCAGCGCAGGCAGCAGTGAGGGAGAAATTCTGCCCTCTCCTATGACCCCAACACTGGAGCACTGCATCCAGCTCGAGTCTCCAGCACAAGACACACATGGACAGAGCAGGGCCAGAGGAGCCCATGGAGCTGCTCCGAGGCCTGGAGCCCCTCTGCTCTGGAGCCAGGCTGGGAGAGCTGGGGGTGTTCATCTGGAGAAGAGAAGGCTCCAGGGAGACCTTAGAGCCCCTTCCAGCGCCGAGAGCTGGAGAGGGACGTTGGAGTGACAGGACAAGGGGGAATGTCTTCCCACTGCCAGAGGGCAGGGTTAGATGGGATAATGAAAAGAAATTTTTCCCTATGAGGGTGGTAAGGCCCTGGAACAGCCTTGGAAGTGTCCAAGGCCAGGCTGGATGGGGCTTGGAGCAACCTGGTGTAATGGAAAGTGTCCCTGCCCATGGCACAGGTGGAATAAGATGAACTTTAAGGTCCCTTCCAACCCAAACCATCCTGTGGGACTATCAAAAGCAAGAGCCAACCCCTGTCTCTCAGGCCCTGTGCCCCATGCCCTTCTCTCCCCACTGGCATGCTGCTGGGCACTGCCACCACTGCCCAGAGACAAACCTGGCTGTGCAGGAAGTCCTTGACTTTGCTGTACTCAGCCTCCAGGTTGTTCTTGAGGACAATCTGGCACCAGCGCAGTCGCAGCTCAGCATTCTGGGCCTTGGAGATCTTGGGGTACATCTTGCTCAGCCTTTTCACATTTCCTGTGAGAGGGGAGCGGTCATTATCCCCCACAGGGCTCTGACCCAGCTCCCAGCCCCTGCTCCCAAGGAACCCTGTGAGTCCATCCCAGCTGCAAATTCTCTGCAATCCTCCCAGCCTCAGGTCAGCCCTGGCCCCTGCCCAAGCACCCCCCACACCCAGCTCTGGAGCACCCCAGGCACTTGCTGGTTCTGGGCAGGACAGTGTCCTTGCTGGGCCTCCCAGGCTGGGCAGCCCTGTAGGGCCATGTGCTGTTGGCTTGGGGTGCCAGCAGAAAGTGGGAGGAGATTCCTCAGCAAAGAGGGCAAAGACAGTTGCAGTGACATGGGGACACAGCCCAGCAGAGCCAACCTGGGGACAGCAGGACTGCACAGGTCCCCATAAATCTGGGGACATGCTTCCCCTGGCTCTCCATCCTCTACCACATCAACCGAGGCTTCCCTGGAACCTCACAGAGCAGCTGAGAGGGGCTGATCCCAACATACCCGTGTGTCCCCTTGATGTGCCTGCACATCCCCGGCCAACCGGCTGGACTTGGGCACATCACCTGTGTCTCCTCTGGGCACCAGAGCCCTGGGAGTGCCCTGGCACTCACCTTCAGGCAGGGGGGATTTCTGCAGGACCTGATCCAGGAAATAGACCAGCTGGTACGTCCTCCAGCCCATGATGTCCACGGCTTCAATCGCCTCCATGTTCAAGCTGTCAGCTGCCCAGAGCTCTGCCAGCTCCTCTGCTGGCCTCATCAGCTGCTGGCCCGGCGACAGGTCAGGCAGGTAGGGTGGCCAGCCTGGCGTGTTCAGCCAGCGGTCAAATTCAAACCCTGCAGCGAGGCAGGAGGGAGAGCTGGGAACAGATCCCTGAGCCCCACACCAGCTGCTGCTGCCCAGACCCCCCTCACCTTCTCCCAGTGCCACCAAACCTGGTGACCACCACAAACTAACGGGTGGGGCCATTAGACACATGGGCTCAGGGTGTGCTTATGGGTATCAACCCCAGTGCCACCAGTGGGATGAGCTGGCTCCAGCACGGAAAGCTCCTGCCAAGCCTGGATCTCCAGCAAGGCTGGGCCAAGCCCAGAGTACTGGCTGGGCCTGATCCCAGCACTCACCAGGCTGAGTCACAGACACCCCATGAAACAGCACCCAAGTGCAGAGCAGGGACTGGGTTTGAATGGAAAAAAATCAGGCTGAGCTGGCACATGCCCAAGCCTGGGCCTGATCCCAGCTGGCCAGTGCCATCCGTGCCAGCTCCGACAGAGCCGGGCTGGCAGCAACAGCATCTCCAGTAAAACACACAAAGGCTCCGGGGGACCAAGGGACACGGGCTGCTCTGACACCCATGGGAGTGGGGCTGAGAAGTGGCAGCCCCTGTTCCCTGGCCAGGATGGCGCTGTGCTGACCTGGGATGGAGTCCACGCCTTTCTCCTTCAGTTCCGGGAAGTACTCCAGGAAGAACTCAAGGGTGTCATCTGCAGTGATGCTCTGGAACTTGAACCGGTTCACATAGGCCTGTGGGGACGGATGGGGCAGATGCCAGACACTTTCACCCCAGCAGTGCTGCCCAGTCCTCTGTGTGTTCCACCTCACAGGGGAACCATTCCAGCCCCTGTTCCCTACAGGGGCTGCCCAGGCCCTGCATCCCCAGGGATACCCCTCAACCTTCCCAGCACCTGCTGCAAGCACGAGGCTAGGCTCTGCCTTCATCTTATTCCTCTATTCACATTCCCATTTCCCACCTCTTCTTCCTCTCCCCAGCCACCCTTTCAGCCTGTCCTTCCCAGAGTCCTCCTGTGCCTCCTGCCGTGGCATTTTGACTTTGCAGCTCACACCCACCTGGAGGAAGGCATCAAATTTGCTCTGGTTGCCCACAAGATGAGCCAAGTAGCTAACGAAGCAGTACCCTTTCTCATAGGGTGTTTCATTGTATGTGTCATCTGGATTGACACCTAGAAAAAGGCAAAACCCTCAGAAATCCTCTGCCCACCTGCAAAACAACACAGCCCTCCTATGCACCAAGACTGCATCTGTGCTGGGCACAGCCTATCCCATCCCTCCTGCAGCCATCGTCTCTCCCAGGTCCTATCACCGATGCTGGCGTTATTGCCAGCCATGGAACAGCCTGGCTCCCCCGAGCCCACCTGTCACTGTCCCACTCCCCTGGAGCCCAGGGACACCCCACAGACCTGGCTCGATCACCACCCGCAGCTTGTTGAGCGGATGGTCCTCCCCTGTGGCGTCCATGTGCTGGCGCAGGAGGGCCCTTCCCGTGGCAGCCTCCAGGCAGGTGTAGGGCAAACCTGGGCAGAGACAAGCAGAGGCATTCAGGGAGCCCGGCCAGACCCCTGTGCACTGCGGGCACAGCGGGCGCTGCGACGGGAGAAGAACACCATCAGTGCGTGAGCTGGGAGAGCAGGAAACCGAAACACGTGGAGTTGGGGTGGCAGAGCTGCAGGAAGCCATGGGGCAACCCAGCCCCAGGCAGTGAGAGATTTTTCAAGCCACTTAAATTGATGTGGATACAGCAAATTGTGCTGGGAGAACAGGAGCTTCTGGACAGGACTGCGTGTCCAGAGGGGAGCTCAGGACAGCTGGTATCAGCTCCACATGGGAGCTGCAGGAGGATGAGGAAGGTGAGGCAGGGACACAGTACCCACATTCCTGGCAGGGGTTGCAGGGAACTGTCCATCTCAGAGCAAAGGCTACCAGAAATCACAGACTGGTTTGAGCTGGAAGAGACATTAAACACCATCTTGTTCCACCCTCTGCCATGGGCAGGGACACCTTCCACTAGGGCAGGTGGCTCCAAGCCCTGTCCAACCTGGCCTTGGACACATCCAGGGATGGGGCAGCCAAAGTTTCTCTGGACCACCTATGCCAGTGCCTCCCCAAACTCAAAATATCTAATCTAAACCTACTCTTTTTCAGTTTACGGAACTTCACAGGGCCTTGCAGCTGCTGCCCTTCACCTCTTCTGAGATGCAGCGCAGGCTCCATCCCCACTGGCACTCGGAGGGATGCGCTGAGCTGTGGGACACAGACCCCAGACCCACACAGGGCTCAGCACCCACAGCCAGGCACAGCCACGCACCGTAGACCTCGCTGGAGATGCGCCTCTGGGCGTACATGGTGAAGCCCTCGTTCAGCCAGAACTCGCCCCACGTGGCATTGGTGACCAAGTTGCCAAACCAGCTATGGGAGATCTCGTGGATGATGACGTCCACCAAGGAGCGGTCCCCGGCCAGCAGACACGGCGTGACGAAGGTGAGGCAGGGGTTCTCCATGCCACCAAAGGGGAAGGAGGGAGGCATGAACAGGATGTCGTACCTGCCAGGGAAGGCTGGGCTCAGACCCTGCTCCTCCTGAACACAGGGCTGGGGACAGAAGGAAACTCTCTCTCTGTTCCTGAGGAACCTTCCAGCCATACCTGCCCCAAACATAAGGTCCAAAGAGTTTCTCTCCAACCACCAGGAACTCCTCAATCACCCCGTCATACTCCTTCTTGGCAGCCTCAATCAGGCAGGGCTCGGCCCAGACACGGCTCCTGGCCAAGTGCAGAGAAGAGGAAGTCTAACCATTAGGGGACTTTCACCTTGTTGCTTCATCAGACAGAAATTGCACAGGTTTATTCCAAAGAAAAATAAAACCTGCTGATAAAGGCATCTGAAGAGGTCAATAGTGCAAACTGCTGTGATTTCTTTTCTTGCCTGAATGTCAAAGGGCTTTTATATGGCTGCAGTGGCAGCCAAGAACTCAAGAAAGCACCAGCCTGTGAGGAAATGTGGGATCCTCCTTGCATGGGGACCCACTGCCCTTATTCACGTGCAGGGTGACATGAGCAGAGCCAGGGACCCTCCTGAAGGTGAGGGGACACAGCATCAAGACTCCTTCTCATTCTCCAGCTTGAGAAGGACCCTCATCCCATGAGCCCACAGTCTGGTGACACAGACAGGGACTGACTGCCATGTTTCTGGCCAGTGTCTCTGCTCTCCAGAGCCTCGTGGAGCAGGGAGAGGCAGAAGGTGGCTGCCACAGGAGCTTCACTGCACAGCTCTCACAGCTCTGGAGCCCTCCTGAGCCCTTTACCTTGGGCCAACATCAGCAGACACTATGTCCCCAACAACCAGAGCAACCAGGTAGGAGGGGATTGGCTGGGACATCTTGAATACAAAGGTGTTATCCTTCTGCTTCTCCCAGCTCGTGGCACTCATCACAGCCGTGAAGCCCTCGGGGACCTGAACATGTGGATAAAACCATCCATTAGATTCACAGCAAACACAACGGGAGGCCAGCTAAGCCAGCTGGGACGCCAGAAAGTCTGATGGCAAATGCATCCCAGCCTGAAGGTGCTGGGGCCAGGGGCACTGCAGGCTTTGGGGAGCAGAGCAGGGCAGAGCAGGAACACCCTGAGCTCCCACTCGGGATCTCAGCTGCATCCCTGCAATACTAAGATACCTGGAGCTGCCCCAGGTGCTCCTGGAGCTACCAGGAGATAAGGAAATGCTGGAGCTGCAGGTGTGAAAGGGCAGAGGAGGCAGATCCCTCAGCTGCTGACTCCCCTCCCAATTATTGCACAACAACTCATTTTTCCTGTTCCCAAGCCAGCACAGAACCCACGGCAAATCCAGCAGCCTGCGCTGATCCCAGGGAGACTGATCCAGTGTCCCCTATCCCAAACAGGGGATGACCCCCACAGTGCACAGGGAATACGGCTTCCTTGGCACAGAGCACCACACCAGAGCTCAGCAACAGCCCCATCGCACGCTCACCCTGTGGCACCAGAAGGGCTCTGCCCTGGGACAGCAAAATAAATCAATCCTGGCATCACCAGCCGATGCCACCACATGCCATTGGCAGTGGTTTGGTGTCACACCATTAAGCAGTTCCCCTTGCCCACAGCAGGATGGCATGCTGTGGCAGCCCAGTGCCAGTGTCACCACGTGCCCACACATAGGCAAGGAGGGAATATGGATTTAGTGCCATCTTTGAGGAACAGCAGCTGCTCCTTCCTGGAAGTCTGGCAGCCCCAGAACTGCCACCAGGACCCAGCATGGCCCAGCACCACCACCTTCCTCCAGCTGTTTTCCCCCAAACTCAGCTCCTCCTGCTACAAATGCCAGGAGCTCTGGGCAGGACAGCCAGGCCGGTGCATGCACCCACTCCTGGGCACCAGCACTGCAGCTGGGGAGAGGCAGGAGCACCCTGGGGCTGCTTGTCTTCATCCAAAAGGGCACAGAAGAGAAAAACAGCCCAAGTATAGATGAGTGATTTCTCAGCTGGGGCCTGGGGAGGAGGGTTTGAAGCAGTGTCCCTGCTGTGATGCCCCAGTGCTTTGGCACATTCCCTGCAAGGGACCCAACAGCTCAGAACAGTTTAAGCTGGAAGGGACATTAAAGATCATCTTGTCTCACCCCCTGCCATGGGCAGGGACACCTTCCACTAGCCCAGGTTGCTCCAAGCCCTGTCCAACCTGGCCTTGGACACTTCCAGGGATCCAGGGGCAGCCACAGCTCCAGGGATCCAGAGGCACCCCACCCTCACAGCCAAGAATTCCTTCCCAATACCCCATCTATCCCTGTCCTCTGGCAGTGGGAAGCCATTCCCCCTTGTACTGGCACTCATATCCTTGTCCAAAGTCCCTCTCCAGCTCTCTTGGAGCCCCTTTAGGCACTGAAAGGGGCCCTCAGGTCTCCTCGGAGCATTCTCTTCTGCAGGTGAACACCCTCAGCTCCATCAGCCTGGCTCCAGAGCAAAAGTGGTCTCGCCCTTAGATTATCTCCATGGCCTCTTTTGGACTTTCTTCCCCAGCAAACTTTGCACTCATGGAGGGTTTTGCTCCTGGTGGATGTCAGGGAACAGCTGGGGCAGCTCCTGGGGCTCCACTTACCTTCACGGTGGCTGAATAGGTGAACTTGACTGAGGGGGTGTCGAAGCAGGGGAAGAAGGACCTGTTCAGAACAGCCTGGCCCTGTGTGTACATGTAGGGCTTCTGCTTCCCCGCCGTCTGCTCAGGGAACAGCCAGCACACCTGGGGAGGGAACAAGACCCCATTGAGGGGTGGCTCGACCACAGCTGCTCCTTGTGGAGGAAGGTGGGAAGGGGCTCCTCACCCAGGGGTGCTCTGTGCACCCCAGGCCTGGTGACCCTTGGACCACTCCCCAGCTCCCCCCGGGTCTGGCGGCCCCCAGTCCACACCCAGCGTCCTCCCGGTCCTTGTGGGCCTGGGTGTCCCACCAGGCTCGGCGTCCCTTCCATCCACCCTGTTACCCATGGGGCTCTGTATTTCCTCCCTGCTCGCCCCGGGCCCGCTGTTCCCCAGTGCCCCTCTGCTCATGCCGGGCCCGGTGTCCCCCGGTATCGTCCCACTCCGCCCCAGGTCCAGTGTCCCCCGGTGTCCCACCGCTCACCCCGGGCCCCTCGCCCGCCTCGTAGTCGATGAGGAGGGTGACCAGCTGCCCGGCACGGGGGGCCTGGGGCAGGGAGATGTGCAGGGCGCTGCCATAGCTGGCGAAGGGCCAGCTCTCCACGGGCAGCTCCTGCTCGGCCGCGTCCCCGGGCCCGCCCGGCGGCGGCAGGAGCGCGGCGCGGCTCACGGCCAGCGCGGGGTGCGTGTCCAGCCGAAGCTCCGCGCCGCCCCGCTCGCACCGCAGCTCCAGCCGCGCCCGCCCGCGCAGCCGCCCCGCGCCCGCGGCCGCGAAGGACACGCGCAGGTCCAGGTGCAGGTGCCGCAGCGACCACGGGCCCGCGCTGCTGACCGAGGCTGCGTCCCGCACCGGGGCCCTGGCCCCCACCGGGGCCACGTCCTCCGCCGGGGCCGCCATCGCCGCGCCGGGGCCGGGCCGGGGGCGGGACCCGTCCAGGGGCGGGCACGGGGCGGTCCCGGGAGCGGGAGACGGAGAGGCGGGGAATCCATGGATGGGGGATGGCGCGGCCCCATGGGGAGGTGCCTCGGGCATCCACGGGTGGGGGATGGAGAGAAATCTATGGGTGGGATCCATCGGGCATCCATGGGGGGGAATGGAGGGGCATCTATAGCGTGGGGATCCATGGGTGGGGGATCCATGAGGGGAGGATGGACGGGACATGGGGTGGGATCCATGTTACTGAGATGTAAGGGGATCTATGAGGGACCTGTGGGGATTCCAGAGAGAGTTCAGGATAAGGGGGGAATCCATAGGTTGGGCAGAATCAAGAGATGTCTGGGGGAAATCGGGATGGGAGGAATTCGTTGGGGCAAGGAATCTAGGAGGATCTATGGGTGGGGATTGGGGGGGCAACAGAATCCAGAGGTTGGGAATCCATGGATCAAGGGAATTCCTGGCGGGGCACCCCTGGACAGGAGGGTCTCTAGGGATCCAAAATGGGATCCATTGCAGGGTTCGTGTCGGGCTCCACGGAGAGAGCATGGGAGGGGGGGACCCAGCACAGAGGTCGGTGAAAAGATCCAGGGGGAACTCGAGGAAGGATATAGATACAGATCGGTGGGAAGAGCAAGTGCAGGCGGGTGTGTCCAGGGGTCGGGGATCCATGTGGGATCCAGGGAAATACACGGAGGATCCAGAGGGGCTCAAGATCCATGGGGAGGAAATCCAGAGCCGGGAGTGAGGTGGGGCAAGATCCAGCAAAGGAATCAGGGAGGGATAGAGGGAAAATCCATGGCAGGGGATNGGGTCCCCGGCCGCGCTGTCACTCCGCGAGCGGCGGCGGCTGCGGGCGCTGCTCGCGGGCCCGCGCGGGACGGGGCGCAGCGAGCGGTGAGCGGGGCACCGGGATCGGGGCCGTGGGGCACTTCCCCGAGGGAGCGGGGAGACTCGGGAGACACGCCGGTGGGAGCGGGGGTGACGGGGGACATCCTGCGCGGCCCTGGAAGGCAGGGACACCCCGGTGGAGACCGCCTCTGATACGGAACACCCCGACAGGGACTGGCGGTGACATTCGGGGACACACCAGTTGGGTCATCCTGTGGGGATCGACGTTGGCAGAGGGGACAACGGGTGGTGATGGGGGACACCTCGTCGGGGACTGGCTGGACACAGTGAGGGCGGCAGATGATGGGGAACACCCTGTTGAGGACCAAGGCGGTGGGGTCACGCTGCGGGGAACGGCAGTGACATGAGAGACATGCTGGCAGGGACCCGGGAGCAGCTGTAGGGGCTGGCACAGCCTGACACTCGGGGCAGCCCCCACGTCCCCTCTCCTGTGCCCCACAATGTCCCCACCTCTCCGCAGAGACCCTGTTTCAGCAGTGGAAGCTGCAGCGTGACCAGACTGGCAAATTCTTGTGTCCCAGTGCCTTCGGAGTCCCCTGGGCACCCCCAGTTCCTGTCCCCGGCAGAGGGGCACAGCAGGAAGATGCTGTGGTGCCTCCCCAGTTCAGTCCTGGGGAGCACAAAATGGCCAGCAAAGGCTGACGGGGGAAACTGAAGCACAGAGACTGTTGAAAATGTGCGTCCTGCTGTCCCACATCTCCTTTCTACAGGCAGAGCAGTCGGTGCTGGCAGGTCATGGTGTCTGCCCTCATTTTTGACATGGGAAGATGCTTTCAGGCTGTAGGCATCCATGGGTGCTTCCATGGGGATCCTCCACCACCTGGGGTAAAGGAGCCATCCCCACGCTCCTTGGAGCTGGGAATGTTGCAGCCAAACCGGGATGGAACAGGACAGAGGGAAAACTTTGAGATTACTTCATTGCAGGCCGGGTCCCTTGAGACACGGGTCCGTCACCCTGTGCGAGGGAAGCAGCGAAGACCCGCCGAGTGCATGTGCTGGGATGACTTTTTTCCTGGATTTCACCTAGGAAAAAAACAACTGGGAGGGGAGCCAGGGAGTCTGGGTGTGCCGGGATGCCAGGCCTGCAGCTGGCCCTGCTGGATACCCGTGACTGCCCAGAGCGGGCGCGACCCTGTGCAGGCAGGGCCTGCCCGTGGGTTTTTGGGGTGCTGTCTGCATTCCCCGAGGCTTTGCCATAGCTGCTGTGCCATTATCCCCAGTGCCAGAGAGGGTCCATGTGCTCCCAAGGGGGTCACAGGGATGGGGGAGCTCCCTGCACCCCGCAGCAGCATGTGTTGGTGTCTGTGTTGTTGGAAGGAGGGGCTGGACCCCACCAGTTTCACAGCCGGGGGAGCTGAGTCAGGAAATCCCGGCTGGCCCGGCCGGATCCTGGCTGAGTCATTTCACAGCGCTGAGTAAGTGCCCGTGTCAGGGGTGCAGGGCTCTGGGGGGGCAGGGGCTGCCCGCACATGCCCCGGCAGTGCCCTTGGCCCTGGCCTCAGGTCATTGCCAGCCCTCCCAGCCCCGTGCCTCAGTTTCCCCCCAACATTTTCCTAGGACTGGATGAGACAGAAGGCTCCTGGGATGTGGACATGTCACACATCCTGGCACGGGAGCTGGCTCTGAGAGGCCAGGGAGGGGGGAGACAGGTTAGGATGGGCACTGTGGGACTGGGTGAGCTCTGATGCTCACTGGGAGGAGAATTGTATCCCCAAGGCAGAATTTGGGATCCTCCTTCTAGTAAAGGAGGTCTCCAGTCTCGGTGTGTTTGGAGGGGGTTGGTGTTGAGGAGAGGAATGGGGGTGAAGAAAGGATGGGGATGAGAACTGGGATGGGAAATAAGATTAGAACGGGGACAGGGATAGGGAAGTGGTGGGGATGAGATGAGATGTGAGGTGAGATGAGATGTGTTGGGGGTGGGATGAGGATAGGGATGGAGTGGGGATAGGGACAGGATGGGACAGGATGGGGGTGAGGATGGGATTAGGATGGGGACAGGGATGAGGCTGACAGGGCTGGAGCGGAGCTTGGAGTGCATGTGGGGACGTGGAGGGAATCAGGCTGGCCCCACTGGCAGCAGGATGTAAATAACCTGCCAGGACACGAGGTTTTTTTCCTGCTGCCCGCCCCCCCCATGCAGCCCCACGGACAGGAAAAAGGTGTTTCCGTCTGCGGATGGGAGCAGGGCCCCAGGGCTGGAGCGGGATGTGGCGCCTGGGCCACAGACAGGAGGATCAGGTGACCCCCTCAGGCTGGATCTTGGGGTGCAGCCACTGATCCCATGGCTGGTGGGACCCCTGACCTCAGTGGGGCCACTGCAGCCCCCTGGGCCCTGGCTGGGCTGGTGGCAGGAGCCCTCAGTGCAGGCTGGCACCACTGTGGGGACAGGACGTGGTGCCACCAGGCCAGGGCAGCCTGTCCTATCCGCAGTGCTACCAGCCGGGGCAGCCACCAGGTGAGAACCCTGAGGACGTGTTCCTCCTTTCTGGCTGGAGCAGGATCCATGTGGAGCTAGGGTGGGCACTGTGGGAGGCACTGTGGGAGACACTGTGTGTCTCTCCTTGCCCATGAGCCTTGCAGAGCCACTCCTGCTCACTGACCGAGCAGGATGTCCCCTCACCTGCGTGCGCTCCCTGGGGAGGTCTGGAATGCTCCACCACCAGCAAAGTCCCTGGTCATCAGCCTGGGCTGGGGACATCAGTCTGGAATGGGGACATCAGTCTGGAATGGGGACACCAGTACGGGATTGAGACATCCATATTGGATGGAAGTCTTCAGCATTTGTTCCCATCACCATGTGACCCACTCTTCGCCTTGCTGCTGGCAAATGGGTGACAGTCCCCTGTCACCTGTCTGGGGCATCCATTTAGTGGCAGTCAGGGCAGGGACAGCACCCTCTGTCCTCCCACAGCCCTTTGTGCCCTGTGCAGTGGGAAAACCAGCAGTGACAGGGATGGAGCAGCTGAGACCACACTGCCTCTGCCCCTTGCCCTGTGTGCTCCCAGGGAAAGCCCATCTCACGTCACTGACCTGTCCTGGCTGGGCAGGATCAGTCCCCAAGCCCTAACCAAGCCCAGAGGAGTGCCAGTCCCAGGTGTGCTCTGCAGAGAGCCAGGACCTGCTTGGGCAGTCAATGGCACTGGTGGTGATGAGGCTGGTGGCAGTGCATGGGGAAACTGAGGCACAGGCTACAAGCAGGTGACACATTGCCAACACCTGTTGGAACGCCTCGAATACTCCAGGTGACATCAGCCACCAACCTGTCCCAGCAGGCTCTGGTGGCTTCCCTGGTGCATTTGCTGGCACAGCCTGAGTCTTGCTCGTTAGCAAGCGACCTGTAATGAGCTTTGCTCAGTTGTGCTGCAGGGTCTGGGTGGTGCTATGGACATCAGGCACTGCTGTGGATTGACTGCCTGGATCAGGAGACGCTGGTTAGGAGAGGGGCAGGAGGATCCCCTGGCACATGGCACCCACAACCACCATCACAGGAAGTGACAATAACTGGGGAGAGCAAGATTTTCATTAACCAGGGTGGGGGGAGGTCCTGGATGAGCGGGCCAGGGAGGGTTTGAAGCTCTGCTCTGTCCTAGGGGGTCGTGGTGGGGTAGAGCTGAGGTGAGGCTGTCTCTGTCTGTGGGACTTGGTCCCCTGCACTTCTCTGAGCTTGTCTGGTCAGTGCCCCATCCCATCCCCAAATCACCTGTGGTACCATCCCCGCCCTCGGGACTTTTATGAGGGGCTCCGGGTCACCCCATCTCGGTGCCGGGCTGCCATGAGTTTCATTGTGGGATGACATCCTGCCAGTTCCCTTCTTCGAGGGCTCATCTGCAGGTGTCAGTGCCACTCTGCCCCCTGCCCTGCTGCCACCCTGCCGGCACTGGGGATTGGAGTGCGCCAAGGCATCGCATGCGGAGGGGACAGGTGGGGACAAGCCACCCATGCCCGGGGCCGGCATCCTCTTACCGCCGGAGAGGGGGATCGGGCTCCGAAGGTCTCAGCTGTGCTGCGGGGAGCGGGTCTGGAGCGGGAGCCAGCGCTCGAGTTAAAGCCTCCCACTGTTTGCCTGAATTCCCTGGATTCCCCGTTCCCATGGAGGAGCGGAGGTGGAAGCTGGGGGAGCTGGGTTTGTGCTCATTCTCCGTTCTCATTCTCGGATCGCATTCTAGGCCCGTGCGGATGCGGCCGGGCGGCGCCGCCTCCGGCAGCGGAAACTCCCCCTAAGCCGGGCAGGGCGTTAAGTCACGACTTCTCCTCCACCCTTCTCCCCCAGCTTCTCTTCTCCTCGCCCCTCTGGGCTCTGCAGCCCCTCCTCGCTCCCTGCCGGGACGTCCATACCGGGTCTGTGCGGTGTGGAGTGGGCGAGGGAAGGCAGGAGTGCAGCCATCCTTGCATGAGCTTCTCGCTGCGGGCAGGCAGGATGCTAAAGGGATGATTGAGGGACACTAAAGGGATGTTTGAGGGATGCCTGGGCTCCCCTCCAGGAAAGTCAGGCAACCTCCAGATGTGGTGGCCTCATGATGGCTCTGTTGGCTGCATCCTTTGGAGGGAAGAGGTTTAATTTTAGGTGTAAGAGGGTCGTGGAACTAGCGCTGCTGCCTATGCTGGGGCTAGTGAGGTTTATTGGGGCCAGGGAGGGCATTGTCAGCCCCTGCCAACCTCTTCCAGCCTCATGTATAAAATAAGTGACAGTACTCAACTCCCTTGGGATGCTGGCATCGTGGACACACTTTGAGTTGTTCTGATAAACCCGGGGGATGTGGATCCCTCTGGAGTGGCAACTGTTGCAACACACACACCCACACACCCACACCCAGACACACACACAAACACACACAGACACCCACACACACCCAAACATACACTCCCACACCCACACAGACACACAGACACACACACACACACCCACACACCCACACACCCACACACCCACACACCCACACACCCACACACCCACACACCCACACACCCACACACCCACACACCCACACACCCACACACCCACACACCCACACACCCACACACCCACACACCCACACACCCACACACCCACACACCCACACACCCACACACCCACACACCCACACACCCACACACCCACACACCCACACACCCACACACCCACACACCCACACACCCACACACCCACACACCCACACACCCACACACCCACACACCCACACACCCACACACCCACACACCCACACACCCACACACCCACACACCCACACACCCACACACCCACACACCCACACACCCACACACCCACACACCCACACACCCACACACCCACACACCCACACACCCACACACCCACACACCCACACACCCACACACCCACACACCCACACACCCACACACCCACACACCCACACACCCACACACCCACACACCCACACACCCACACACCCACACACCCACACACCCACACACCCACACACCCACACACCCACACACCCACACACCCACACACCCACACACCCACACACCCACACACCCACACACCCACACACCCACACACCCACACACCCACACACCCACACACCCACACACCCACACACCCACACACCCACACACCCACACACCCACACACCCACACACCCACACACCCACACACCCACACACCCACACACCCACACACCCACACACCCACACACCCACACACCCACACACCCACACACCCACACACCCACACACCCACACACCCACACACCCACACACCCACACACCCACACACCCACACACCCACACACCCACACACCCACACACCCACACACCCACACACCCACACACCCACACACCCACACACCCACACACCCACACACCCACACACCCACACACCCACACACCCACACACCCACACACCCACACACCCACACACCCACACACCCACACACCCACACACCCACACACCCACACACCCACACACCCACACACCCACACACCCACACACCCACACACCCACACACCCACACACCCACACACCCACACACCCACACACCCACACACCCACACACCCACACACCCACACACCCACACACCCACACACCCACACACCCACACACCCACACACCCACACACCCACACACCCACACACCCACACACCCACACACCCACACACCCACACACCCACACACCCACACACCCACACACCCACACACCCACACACCCACACACCCACACACCCACACACCCACACACCCACACACCCACACACCCACACACCCCCAAACATACACTCCCACACCCACACACACAGGCACACACACACGCAGAGGCACACACACCGAGGCACACACACAGAGAGGCGCACACACACAGGCGCGCGCACACACACACACACGCCCCTCCAGAGCAAGCAGGGCGGTGTTTGCCAACAGCCACTGTGGATTTACAGCTCACTGGAAAATCCACTCATCCAATTAAGGGCTTCCCGTGGCTTTTGCTTTCCAATGCAAATACCTGGCTATCCCAAGGGAAACCTCCTTTGGGTGCCAGTGAGTGTGCAGGGCTCTGGGGAAAACCCCACAGAAGAGTCCAGACTGCAAGAGCGGCTTCGTTTATTACAGGGCGGATTAGGGGAGACCTGTCTCGTTCGGCCAGGTAAGACCAGACAGGGCAGGAGGAATGGTCTGTGATGGGAATGGCCCATACTGGGGCAGGGATTGAGGGGTTCAGTTTGGAATCAGATCCGTGGGTTGACTTTCATTCACTCAGTTCGTCGCTCAAAGTAGGTTCAGCATCTAAAACCACCCAAATCTGGAGCTCAGCTGTGGTGATGGCACATCCTCAGCTCTGTGTCTCTGCTCTTGGAGCTTAATCTCCCACTTGGCTAGCACACCCTGTTGCTGTGTCCCTAGTGATAACCATCCCATGTTCCCAGTAGCATTTTTAAATCCTTAACCTGCTTTAGCGGAGGAAAATGCCTTTTTGGGTACACCCATGACTCTGCTCTACCTGCTGTGTGTTGAGAGAGCCAGGTATTGAAAGGAGCAGACAAGCACTGAGGGTCTCAACAGGGAGCACTGGGGGTGCTGGGCATGCATTGCCAGTGCCAGGATGGGGGAACAAGCCCAGCTGCCCCTCGACCCTCCTGACCACCCAGAACTCACATACGCCTGCAAAGGCGACAGCATCTGCTGACTTAATGTGTTTTGCAGCCCTGCTGTGCAGCTGCCTCTGCCTGCCACCCCAGCAGCCAAGACAAAATCCATCAGGGGCTTCCAGGTTTCGTGGGTCGAGGACCGGAGGGGCCATTTCTGCACAGCAGTGGCAAACGCAGACACCGTGACATCTGGTCTTGCTCAAAATTCTCGGGAGCAAAGGGCCAGGTGTGTGATGCCCCAGGAACACAGGGCTAAATAAATGGTGCAATTGGTTCCATGGAGTTTTGGCCCAGACAAGTGTTCGGCTGAATGTCGCTGGAGCTGTGGGACAGCTCCTGGCCCAGGGCTTGATCCAGCAGTGGGAGGTCCTTGGCCCCATAGCAGCACTGAGGTTCTGGGAAGGTTTTGGGGTGGTGTTGGGAAGGTTTTGAAGCCCTAAGGAGGTGTAATAGCAGACATTGTATTTTGGCTACAGTGCTGGATGCCAGAGGGGCCCCAGGCTCTGTGGTGTCCAGTGCTGGCTCGTGTGCTGGAAGTGTGCACAGAGCTGCCGACGGCTTTATGGCTCTTCTTTCCACACAGCATGGGAAGAGTGGGGGGCCAGGAGACTGGGAGAACCTCAGGGGCAACCCAAACCTTCCCAGGTGACCCTTCACTGCCAGGATGTCTGGAGAGGGTTTGGTGGGATCTCACCCCATGGAGAGACAGCCCAACCCTTTTCCCTATGGGTGTTGGGGACACCGGGACATAACAGGCAGCGCTGCTAGGGGACAGATGGTACAGACACTGGACAGATGGCTCCGTCCCAGACAGGCAGCCGAGGGGCTGGGAGGCCGGGGGCCACCGGCGCTGGGCTGGTCCTTGGGGACTCCCTCTGCCGGCCCCCGGCTGGCGGCTGTGGCCCGAGGGGGACAGGCACCACCGGCCATAGGCGGTGCGGGCACTGCCGGCCCGGTGGGCGCCGGGTTGGGGAGGGGACGGACACGGGCTCGAGGACGTGAGCTCGTCCTGGGGGGCCTGAAGCAGCTGGGGAAGGCGGTACCGGACCGAGGAGAGTGACGCCGGTTCGGGGGGAAAGGGTGACGTCTGCTCAGGGGGTCATACCCGGCGGAGGGGAGGGTGACACCGGCTCGGGATGCGATATCGGGTGGAGGTGACGCCGGTCGGGGCGGGGGGTGACACCGGCCCGGGGGGCGGTACCGAGGGGGCGGTGCCGCAGACGGAGCTGTCCAGCACCGGCGTCTCCTGAACGTCCGCAGCGCCGGGCCCGGGCACGTCCCCGCTGCCCCCCTCCTCTGCCGGGCACTCCCCATGTCCACCCGGCGGAGGGGACACACCTGCCCCGGGCCCCCGTGGCCCCGGCCTAGGAGGCGTCGCACCCGCCGGCAGGAACCAGGGCTGTGAGAGACCAGGGTGGGCACGGGCTGCAGGAACACGCAGGGGCCGTGGCGAGCCGGGCACCGTGTGGCCGGGATAGCCTCGGGGAGAATCCCTGGGCATCGATGACCCTTGCCCAGCCCTTTACACCATCCCCTCCCAGATCCTCACACGGCCCCTGGGACAGACTCCGTGCAGCTCCCAGGCTCTGTCCCAGCCCCAGACCATCCAGCCTCATCCTGCAGCAGAATTTGTGGTGGGCACAGCTCACTCCGAGCAGGGCTCGGTCTCCTGGCCGTACCCGCGGGTCGGTGACAGTGGCTGCTTCAGCAGGTCCGGCCCAGAGCTCAGCTTTGCTCGGAGCCGGTTTTATTGAAGTGGATTAAGTGGCTAATGGGATTGCTGCGGAGGGGCTAAGGCAGGGATTAGTGCTGTGGCTGTGGGCTGGGCATCTCTGAAAGTGTTCCGAAAACGTGTGGATCTGGCACTTGGGGACACGGTTTAGTGATGAGTATGGCAGTGCTGGGTTAGAAGTTGGACTTGATGATCTTGAAGGGCTTTTCCGACCTGACAGTTCTGTTATTTCTCTATGATCTCTGCTTGGACAACAGCTGATTTCTGTCCTTCAGTGCCTGCCCCTGCCCATCTCCCAGCAGCTCCCAGAGCTCCCAGCATCGTGCTGGGGGAAACAGACATCCAGGACAGGCAGAGCTGGGTCTGGCCGCCCTCCACTTCTATCCGCCTGCCCATCCACTGTCTACACCCAGGAGAGCCACCTGCCTGCACCCAGCCCAACAATGCCCTCTGGAGGGGCGGGAGAGGGGAGCAGTGAGACCTCTCTGGGCAAGGACACAGCCTGGTGCCCCGGCGACGCGGGTGGTGGCATTGTTCCAGGCGATGACACTGGCTGGTGGGCAGGGCAGGTCCTGGCCAGGGCATGGGGGCTGGAGGGCTGGGCCTGGCGCCTGAATCGGCAGCTTGTTCTCCTCTGAAGGCCCCTTTCTGCCCCGGCTCCCTCTGTTTCTCTTTGGAAAGTTTTATATTTCTTGTGTCACAAGGAGCCTTTTCTTTGTTGCCCTTCCCGAGCGTGCCAGGGAGAAGGCAGTTCTGGAGCGTGGCCATTCCTGATGGCAGCTCAAGGCTGGATGCTGCACAGGGCTGCAAGGTGCAGAGAGCAGCCTTTGGGGGCACCAGGATCTATCCCTTGGCAGGGGCTCAGCTCCTCAAGTCTCTCACACCCTGGGGTTCAGGAGCTGTCCCCTCCACCCTCACCCATAAAAATGAAGGATGCTTTGCAAGCCCTGAGTATCTCTATGGGGATACCTGGCACAGTGCTGGCAGCCCTGGTGTTCCTGTGCTGCCAGTCCCAAGGGAATCATCTCAAGGATGATTCCAAATTTACAGAGCTGTTCTGCATCTCAGCACACTCAGGGAAGGATCCATCCTCCTTTTTTCCTATTTATCAGCCTGGTTTCAACTCTCTTACCCCTTCCAGAGGCTGTGTCAGGGTGGGGAAACAGGCACAGAACAGCAGCAAGGTGCCAACAGAGGCTGAAGGGTTGAACACATTTTCCATCACTCAGTGTCCATGCTCAGACTCCTGTCACATTTATCCTGGGACACAGGACAGCATGTCATCCCTGACAGAGATCTAAGCTGTGATAGGAGAGAAGCAGATTTCATCTTGCTTATAAAGGTCACCCCAAAGTGCTACAAAATAAAGAGCAAAACGCTTGCAGAGCCTTTTGCTGTTCTCCTGGAAACATGGGAGCCCCGTGATTGGACCCCTCCAAGGCACAGTGATGGAGCCAGGGGCTTCAGCCACTCATTGCAGCCCCCGCAGGGCCAGAGGCTGTTCGCAGCTCAACTCAGGTGATGGATGGCTCCAAAGCAGATCTGCTTCGGTGCTGGGAATGCTCCAGTGACCCCTCTAGGTCATGGAAATGGGGACACGAAAGGAGACCAGGCTCCAGGTCCCTGTTCATTTCTGGCTGCTAAAATCACATGTGTGAGATGCATTTGGACACGAGGCTGAGGAAGTAGTTCAAGCTCTGGGTACAACAGATGCCTCTTTGAAGGAGATGCCTTCAGGGATGTGCTGGCTTGTGTCTCTCCTGGGATGAAGGACACAGCTCAGCCAAGGCTTTTCCTTCAATGTGAACACTTATAACTCTGTGTATGGCATCATCCAAAGGGATCAAATCCTACCTCACCTATGGGATTAAAAACTGAAGTTCACTTCCAGACCTGAGCTCTGGAGGCACCTGGAATGAGTATCCTCTGCTTGGCTGGGAGATGAACACCTGCAGCTGCCCAGGAGGCTCAGCCCTGATGCCCAGGCACAGCTCTGCTGCCCACAGCACTGCTGTGGCTGCTCCAGAATATCCCCTTGTGCTAAAATACCTTGTGTGCACCTGCTGCTTTCCACTACCAGGGGACCCAGTGATCCTAAGCTGGTACCCAGGGCAATGGTGGGACCAAAAACTCATCCAGCTGTTGGAAGTCCCCAAATTAAATCAGGTGCAAGTTCCCAGGGCTCATGTTACCCGGAGGGGGAGCAGCAGCCTGCTCCTGAGAGCTGTTCCAGGGCTGAAGGAGAAAGTTGTTTCCCTTTAGAGCTAATTGCAAAGGAGCTGCTGGGTCTATCTGGGTCAAGCCATGACCTGCTTTAGCCAGGCAGAGGCAGCAGGATGCCAGTGTGACACAGCATGACACAGTGTGACACAGCATGATGGGGCATTTGTCCCCTCCCCTGCCATCATCACACATGGGGCACGTGCCAGGGACACCCAGTCCTGGGGACAAAGCTTGGATAGGGAAAGATCAGTCTGGAGGCAAAGGAAGAATTCTTTGGATGGGCTGAATCTTTCCCAGGGATGGTTTTAGTTCGTGGTAGTTAATGCTGGATGTGTAGTGGCTCCTCCTGGAGCCGCTGGGGGGAATAGGGCCTTGGCAGGAGTTGCTTTGGTTTATCCCTTTGATGGCATCCCCGGGTGTGGGACCCCAGCACGGGGATCCAGCTGGTGTCACAGGCTGGGGGAGTGGGGCCACATCCACATCATCCCTCAGCCATCCCCCAGGAAGCCCATGGCATCTCTAGAGCAGAGTGAAGCCCAGGGAGGGGTCAGTAGTGCTTAGCCAGGCACAGCAGAATCCTTGGAGACATCTGAAGTGTGTGTGGTGGGAAAAGGACTGCTCTGAGCCCGGCTCCCAGCACACATTGGCATCTCCTGAGAAGCCTCAACCCTCTGAGCACAAGAGAAGGATTGATTTTTGCGGTTGAATTACAGGGCCTTGGAAAGGGGGCTAGAACTAGACTTAACACACAGTCCAACCAGTATGATCAAGCAGTGTGAAGTCCGTTTAATATCACGGGATGGCGGGTTATATAGACATTGGAATAGTTTACAGTAACAGGTGTCTTCTGGTTGGTATACCAGGTGAAAGGAATACAAACATTTCTCTTGTTAAGGTGGCTATTGTACTAATCATGCAATTCTTCCATCTAAAATTAAAACACACCTTAATAAGAATTTCTGGCTACGCCATAAGGCCTAACCACCTCTCACACAGGCCTGAGTCCAAAGCCTACTTCCCAGATAGCTCAAAATCCCTACAGATTTTCTTGTGGCCAGCGTGGCAGCTTTCCCTTCTGCTTCAGCTGTGGCATGGGTGGTGAGCTGAGAGACGGAGAAATGGAAGTTGTGTCCACAAGAAAGAAATCCAAAGTGGAAAAAAATCTGCAAAACCTGGTTATAGCCCTGATGGCACATGCCCAGGGAGCAGGCAGGGCTGGAGAAGTGCTGTATGCTAGTTGTGCTCAGTGGGTGCTGGGGAAGGTAAGGTCATAGCATAAATCTAGGTGAAGAGTTTGCCTCTGAGTTGGTTGAGGATGAGCTTGGGACAAATTTTATGGAGTGAGGGGCAGATGATCTCCCTCTGCGTTAGGAGAAAACTCACCAGAACCAGCCACTGGGGCTGGAGGTGTTTGTGTGAGGGACCTCAGGGTGAAATGGGTGACTTGGAACCCATGGTTTCATCCTCCTTGCACCTATGGGAAGGAAGGTTCCCTTATCCTTGGAAGTGTCCAAGGCCAGGTTGAACAGGGCCTGGAACAACCTGGGAGAGTGGAAGGTGTCTCTGCCCATGCCATAGGGTTGGAATGAGATGATGGTCTGTAAGGTCCCTTCCAACCCAAAATGTTCTGTAGTTCTATGAAGGTCAACCTTGTTTGTGTTTACACAAGGTGTTTTGCAGCTCAAGGCTGTGAACTGCTGTCCCCAGGCACAGCACTCTCAGGGCAGGGGCTGCCTTAAAGAGAGGGGGAAAAAACCATAGAATTGGGGTTTGTAAGTGCGGGTTGTGGGATGCAGCCTGGGAACAGACGAGGGAACAGAGGGGAGCTGCTCTCTGCTGATATTCACAGCTGGTTTGGGAACATTAGGACCCCAAAAATGAGCTGGTATCCAGCTAGGTGCTGAGCCCTGGCCTCCACACTCCCAGGAGTGACCTTTGTGGGTGTGGGAAATCCCACTGGCACAGGGAAAGCCCTGCCTGGCTCCTGCTGCCCACGTTGCAGTACCCTTGAGCAGGCTACCACATAGGCCCCCACCCTGTGGTTGCCCCCTGAGCTGGATCCATGTGCCCACGTGGGAGTGGCAGTGTCCCCGTGCTCCATCCCACCTCCCAGTGACTCGAGGATAGATCTGTTCCAGGGTGCCTGAGTTCCTGTCCCAGCACTGCCTGCCCCCACCTCTGCTGTGGCTTGGGGCCGTGACCATGGTGAGCAGAGACAGAGACAGCTCAGCCAGGATGTGGGGAAACATCCTCTGAAACACCCCAGCGTTTCAGAGTCTCCAGCAAGCCCAGAGCTGTGTGTGTCAGTTTCCTCTGTCCCTTAATCCAAATTGCCTTGGAAGGACCTTTGTAGCTGCCAGCTGGTGTTGGAACTGGTGCTGCGATTCCTTGATCTCATCTGCTGCATCAGCCCTTCTCCCTGTGACCCTCGGCTCCATGATCAATGATCCAGCTCATGTGGGTCTGGAAGAAGGGAATTTGAGTGCTGCCTGTGGCAGGGACATGGTCATCCCAGGGTGGGAAGGATGTGGGGCATGGTTTGGTCCTTGCAGACCCCCAAAAGCTGGGGAGGGGGGGAGCAGGCTTAGGGCAGCTCAGGTTGGGGAAGAGGCAAAACAGGACAGTTTGGGACATTTTTGGACTTTTTTCATGTAATACCCTCCACTGGGAAATGCAATGGATGCAGGACTGAGGCTGGGTTGCTGCTCCCATCGGGGTGAAGGAGTCATCTCCCTGCACCCCACAGCCTCTCTGCAGCTCTGGAGAAGCTCTGTCTCGGCTGGGGGGTTTGAAAGAGAAGGTGTGTGGGGAGGGGGGGGGTACCTGGAAGGCTGCATTCCCCAGCCCACCAGGAACAGCCTTGGTGGGCTCCAGTACACCCTCCAATGCACTCACTGCACCCATGCAACACTAAGGCAGCACCAGGTAGAGGAACCCTTACCATGGGTGGCCAGCCTGGAGCTGATGGTCCCCACAGAATGCTCTGGGACCCTAAAAAGCTTCTCCTCCTCAGAGGTTTTCCTTCTCAGGAGGCTGAGTGAAACCATGCTGGAGCAACCTGTGGAATGTGTGTCCCGGGAGATTTGTGACACCTGGTGACACCTTTGTGACCACAGCTCCTCACCTTTCTAGAGATCATTTCTTCCTCTGGAGAAAACCTTTTTCCTTGAGTTTTGAGGTTTTTTTCCTGAAGAGCTGCAGGCAAGAGGTAGTTGGAGATGGAGCTTTGTTCCACGGCTGGTTTCCTTGCGGAGCTCTGCTCTGCCTGCCCAGGCAAATCCTGTGGGCATGAGGAGTGATGAGCTTCTCCACTCACTGTGACTGTGCTGACATCCCTGTCACTGGTGGTGGCAAGGATGGCTCTGCTTTCCCACCGGTGTTTTGGGTGGGATAAGACCACATCCTTATCACATGGAGAAAAACACCAAGGCAAGGGAGGGACACAGGGCACTGTCTGAGGGGTGACATGCAAAGTCACCATGGGGCAAGCGAGATGAGAGCAGGAGCATGGAGAGGTGTGGCAGGTGGCACCATGTGGGGGGACACTGGGGATGAGGAGGGCACTCCAGTGTGGGAGTGGGACTCAGACACCAGTAGATGTCACAGATCTGGTCTTCGTGCCACTAGAAGCTGCTCTTGGGTGAAAGGAGATTGTTTCAGGTGACAAGAAGTTGGTCTTAGATGATCAGGAGATGCTTTTAGGTGGCCAGGAGATGGCTTCAGGTGTCTGGGAGGTGGTCTTGCTTGATCAGGAGGTGGTTTTGGGGATCAGCAAAAAGTTTTGAGTGGCCAAGGGGGCCCCATCCTGCCTGTGGTGCAGCCCTAACTGGTGAGGGTCTGTGCTCAAATGTCCCTGCTGCAGGGACCTGCTGTAGGGACCTGGGGACATAGGGGTGGGGCTGAACAGGCTCTCTAGGGGAGGACATCATATATGCCCTGGTCCTGTGGATTCCTGTCAGGGGATGTCCTCACTTTGGCGTGTGGGGTGCAGTGGCCTTCTCCCACAACGGGGACATTGAGCACCCATGGCCAATAGGAACAAAGACCAAGGTCTGGTGCAGCTGAGGGGCTGTGGGTGCCCTCTCTGTGCTGGGCTGTAATGAGTCCTTCTTTTCCTCCACAGCCTTGCCAGCAGCTGCCTCACCAAGATGAAGGGGACAGCCAATGTCAACTCCACTGGCCGCAGCCACTACCAATCTGCCATCCCAGTGCCCCGTGCCATGGCCCACGGCAAACTGCACACCACAGCCTCCCTAAGCACCCCGGGGTCCCCTGTCCTCCACAGGGCTCGATCCCCTCGGCCAGGGAAGGTGCCAGCCCCCAGTGCCAAGACTCTCAAGTCCAAAGCCACTGGCAAAGCTGCTGGCCATGAGCCGGACGAGGGCAGGGAGGGAAGCCCCAGTGTCCCTGCTCATGGCGGGCAGAAAGCTCCATCAAGACCCCTGGTGTCCCCTGGGAAATGGCCAGAGGCAGTGGGCAGTGGGAGGAGAGGGGCAGGCGGGGTGGGGGAGCCCACCGAGTTGTGCAAAGCTCCCCTAGCACAGGGCAGGAGTGGGGGGTGGCTGGGAGGGTCCCCTGGGAAGGGCAGGGGAACAGCCAGAGCAGGGACAGGGGATGAGTCTTATGATGGCTCACAGGGGAGGGGCCCTGTGTTTGGGTCAGGGGCCATCACTTTCTCCTCAGGGCCCCCACACAGCCACCCCATCACTGCCACTGTGGCACCCTTCCAGTACCGGTGAGTCCCTGGGGATGGGGGGGCACAGGGATGGGGGAACTTGGGGCTGGGGGCGCCTTGGGACATGAGGCTGTGGGGGGCATGTGGGGGAGGCAGGCAGGCCCAGCAGGGGTGGCCATGGGAAGTGGCGAGGTTGGGTCAGGGGGCTCAGTACCAAAAGGAAGGTTCCCATTGGATTTGGGGTGCTGGGGCTCCTAAGTTACCCATGGGAGCTTGATGTGGGGCAGGGGATGGATTCATTGGGGAATAGGATGCCCTGGACCCCTTGCCGTGCGACCACTGTTCCTAGACTACAGCAGAGCCTATGGCTCCATGTTCTCATCTCCTGGGGGTCTCCAGGCAGTTGCCCCTGATCACCCACCCTCATTCCCCTCTGCCCGCAGGCTGCAGGAGGATCAGGAGCATGAGAGGGCCACGTCCCAGGGGGATGAGTGCTCCAGTCCTGAGAAGAGATCTGATCCTGACCCCAAGCCCAGAGGCCTGAGTGAGTCCAGAGGGGTTGGTCAGGAATGGGGGTGTCCTGCTGGGGGCTGCCGTGACAGTGCCAGGGGACAGAGGCTTGTGCTGAAATGGGAGGTAGGGCTGAGGTCAGTGGAGCACTGGGGTAACCCTCACATTGGAGGTGGCCCAGCTTCCCTGGGAAAGGCTCGTCTGCAGTTCCTGCACCAGGTGACCTCCATGGCCAAAACCCTACACTGTGAGAAGCACAGGGGACTGACTCCTCCGGGGACGGTGCCAGGACATCACCCCGGTTTGCTCCTATCCCTCCTCTTCCCAGTTTCCCAGCAAGCTCCAGGAATGACCCATTTCCAAGCAGCCGGCGCCGAGGGACCGCTGGCTCCCCACACCCACCACCGGTCACCCCCTTTCTCGAGGGCTGAATGCAAGCTCCTCGCTGCAATGCTGAGGCCACCCCAGTCCCCTCTGGCGCTTGCTTTGGGGGGAGATTTTGGGGAGGCGGGTCCAGGGAGGATGCTGGGACGGCGGTTGCCAGGGCAGCGGCAGCGGAGGATGGCGGGATGCTCCAGAGATGTGCAGGGAAGAGGAAAAAGAGAGCCGGGAGCTTCACCGGGTGATTCGAAGGGACAGAAGTCGGTCAGATCCACGGTGGCTCCTGGCAGAGCCCGACTTTGACCTGGCGTCCCAGTACCTCAGTCAGAGAATAATCAGCGCTGAGCTCCGATTTGGAAAGTGCTGAAGCCAGCGGCTAGCGGGAGGATGTTCCAGGAGGAAGCAGGAGGGAGCGAGCGGGATTGGCATGCGCTCAGCGCAGCTGCCCTGCTCCTTGGAGAGATTTTGGGATAAAGCCGAGCGGGTTCGGCACCGGGGAAGGGGCCAGATCCTTTCCCTCACTCCATGCCCGCGGCACCTCCCACGGCTCCGCTGGGCCCAGCCAGAGGGAGCAGGCGACATTGGGAGACCCCAAGAATCACCTCACCAGCCCCAAAACGACACAACACCCGCAGATTTGCCCCGTACAGCGGGCCCTACACCCAGGCAACAGCACTTCCCCGAACCCCGAGTGGCTTCCGGGTGCAGCTTGTGCACCCATCCTGCCCCAGCAGCACCTCTTGCTGCAAAATACGCTTTTTTGGGGCACCCTTTACTGTCCCATCCAGGCAGAGTTATTTTGGGACTCTTCAGCAGTACCACGGACTGAACCCGGGATCACCGGCCCGGGGGTGGGCTGGGGGGCTCGCACCACCCCCGCTCCTTCCGTCCTTATCTCGGCAGCAGTGATGGGGTCTAATGCAATATTTCCCGGCGGTTGCCATGGCAGCCCGTGAGGTCACCAAATAGACTTAATTCACCCCTCCCAAGGGACGGGTAATTAATGAAAAATGATGATAACCAGATCCCACTCCCCTTCTGCCCCCCCCCCGTCCTTAATTCCCTAGGATCAGTGGAGAGGCCCTGCTGGTTTGGGGGCCGCAGTGTCCCTCCCGGGATTCCTGGGGCCACCCTGGGCTCTTGTTGCACAATTTGGGGAGAAACGGGGATGTTTTGGCCCCCCTGGGAATGGGTGCGCAGTGTCTAAGTGGGTGTGGGGTCCATGGCGGGCAGAACAGGGGGTGCTTCAAGGCAGGGTGCTGGGGTGTGGGGCCCCCGCGCTGGCTTCATCCACCTCTCACCCAGCACCCAGCACGTCCCTGCCTGCGAGGGGCTGCGGAACGGGGCCGGTAGGCCGTGGTCGCGGGGGCAATCGCTGGCTCCCTGCTCACCAGCTTCATGCCTCGCCCCAGGGGTCCCGTGCCATCGCAGGGTCCCGCGCGGAGCACTGTCCCCGGGGTCCCGTGCCATCGCAGGGTCCCGCGCGGAGCACTGTCCCCGGGGTCCCGTGCCATCGCAGGGTCTGGCGCGGAGCACTGTCCCCGGGGTCCCGTGCCATCGCAGGGTCTGGCGCGGAGCACTGTCCCCGGGGTCCCGTGCCATC
>VWZV01010914.1:129142-200128 GCA_013397155.1 Irena cyanogastra | reverse complement strand
GCGACGACGAGTTGCTGGGCGGGAAGGGGCCGGCGGTGGCGGCGGGCCCCGAGGAGAAGCCGTACCTGAAGGTGGACCCCGAGCTGGTGGTGACGGTGCTGGGCGACCTGGAGCAGCTGCTCTTCAGCCAAATGCTGGGTGAGTGCGGCCGGCGTGACCGCCGGGCTCGACATTGAGATGGGAATGGCCAGAGGTGGCAGCTGGAGGCATCTGGGCTCCTGACACTCCGTGGGGACCCGCTGGTAGCCACCTCGGTGTCTTGAAGTGAAAGGAGGCTGAGGGGAAAGGAGTCATCAGCCTCGGTGTCCCCAGTCACTTAGAATCACAGAATGGTTTGGGTTGGAAGAGACCCAAAGGTTGAGTCAAAGCTCATCCTGTTCAACTCCCTGCCATGGGCAAGGACGCCTTCCACTAGCCCTGGTTATTCCCAGCCTCGTCCAACCTGGCCTTGGCCACTGCCAGGGATGGGGCAGCCACAGCTTCTCTGGGCAACCTGTGCCAGAGCCTTCCCACCCTAACAGGGAGAATTTCTTCCCATTTACCCCTGCCCTCTGTCAGTGGAAAGCCATTCGCCCTTGTCCTGAAGCCCCTCTCCAGCTTGCCTGGAGCCCCTTTGGGCTCTGAAAGGGGCTTTAACGTGTCCCNCGGCGGCCGCGGGGCCGCGGGGCGCGGAGCTGCGCGTCTTCAAGGCGAGCAGTGCGGAGGGGCGGCTGCCGGCTGGCTCCAACCTGCGCAAGCAGAAGTCACTCACCAACCTCGCCTTCCTCACCGACGCCGAGAAGAAGCGGCAGCTCTATGAACCTCGCTGGAGCGACGACATGGCCAAGGCGGCAGCACCGGGGGCGGCGGCGGCGGGGGGCGGCGGGCGCGGCGGCCCCCGCGGGCGGGACGCGCCCGCCATGTCGCGGAGCCTGTCCCGCTCCGAACACTCGCTCCTGTCGCCGCGCCCCGCCGGCCCGGCCAAGCCGCCGCCCGCCGGGAAGCCGAGCCGCATCCCCCGCGGGCCCTACGCCGAGGTGAAGCCCCTCAGCAAGGCCTCCGAGGCGGGCGGCGGCGGCAAGTGCGACGACGAGTTGCTGGGCGGGAAGGGGCCGGCGGTGGCGGCGGGCCCCGAGGAGAAGCCGTACCTGAAGGTGGACCCCGAGCTGGTGGTGACGGTGCTGGGCGACCTGGAGCAGCTGCTCTTCAGCCAAATGCTGGGTGAGTGCGGCCGGCGTGACCGCCGGGCTCGACATTGAGATGGGAATGGCCAGAGGTGGCAGCTGGAGGCATCTGGGCTCCTGACACTCCGTGGGGACCCGCTGGTAGCCACCTCGGTGTCTTGAAGTGAAAGGAGGCTGAGGGGAAAGGAGTCATCAGCCTCGGTGTCCCCAGTCACTTAGAATCACAGAATGGTTTGGGTTGGAAGAGACCCAAAGGTTGAGTCAAAGCTCATCCTGTTCAACTCCCTGCCATGGGCAAGGACGCCTTCCACTAGCCCTGGTTATTCCCAGCCTCGTCCAACCTGGCCTTGGCCACTGCCAGGGATGGGGCAGCCACAGCTTCTCTGGGCAACCTGTGCCAGAGCCTTCCCACCCTGACAGGGAGAATTTCTTCCCATTTACCCCTGCCCTCTGTCAGTGGAAAGCCATTCGCCCTTGTCCTGAAGCCCCTCTCCAGCTTGCCTGGAGCCCCTTTGGGCTCTGAAAGGGGCTTTAACGTGTCCCCCAGAGCTTTCTCCAGGCTGAACACCTCCAGGTCTCCCAGCCTGCCTCCAGGGCAGAGGGGCTCCAGCCCTCAGTGCATCTCCAAGGCATGCTTGAGGGAAGGTGCTGTCAGCTGCCTCTTGCCTTGGAGGAAAGGCAGTTCCTCCTCACAAGGAGCAGTGGCAGGTGGTGGTGGAGCTTGTCCTCCCCCACGCGTCTTGTCGGCCATCCCTTGTCTCAACACCCACCAAACATGATGGAGGCTGCACAGCTGGGTGCCACAGCTGCTCCCCACCATCAGTGTGGCTCGCCCTGGGGGTGACCTTGTGAAGCTGCTGGTGGAGGTGCTGTGTGAGGGATTCATGCTGCTGCTCCATTTTGGGCAGATCCAGAGCTCTACTGAGGTCTGGGTCTCTTGCAGAGGAGGGTTCTCTAAGGATGCTGCTGCAGGGTTTGTGTGAGCTGGTTTCAGGCTGTGGCTGCCTGCCTTTGCTATCCGTGTGGGTTTGTTGTGTGCATTGTGTGCATAGTGGGTTTCCATGAGAACAACGAGCGAGCCCTGGCCCCGTGCTGGCTGTGCCCCAGACCTCGGAACCCACTGCCCCATCGTGGGCTGCAGCGTTGGGTCTCAGTACACGTGAGCCCAGCCCTTACTGTTCCCTCATGCTGCGTGCAGATCTCTAGGAATTGTGGCTGCCTTGTTTCCCTCTGACACCCTGTCTTCCTTGCATCCCACCCAGCAGTGCCTGGGGTCTCAGCTGGGCGATGACTGTGAGGGTTTGTGGCTCTGAAGAGCTGTGTTTGGTCTGGCAAACTGGCATGAGAAGGTGGCAAGGGAACCCTGCACAGCCGTCGTGGTGCTTGCAGTGCTCAAGCTGGCCAATGCCAGCCCTGGTGCTTGTTGGTGGTGGGGAAGCAGCAGTACAGGCAGGGCTGGTGTGTCCAGTCCCTTCAAGTTCCCTGCCTGGGACCTCTTTTTAGGGGTCCAGGAGCTTCTCTGGCACTTGAGCTGGTTTGAGACGCCTTGTCATTCCTGTGTGATGAAGAGAAAGGGAAGGGGCCTGGGGGAGGTGGTTTGGAGCTGTGGAGCAAGCTAGAGTGTGTTCTGGATGGAGCCAGGCACCTGGACAGCTGCGCTTGCCAAGTCCACTTCCCTGCGTACCCCTGGCTGCCTCAGGAGCCTTTGAGGTGTCCCAGCTCCAGCTCCAGAAGGGCTCCGGCACAGCGTGCACCAGTGTGTGTTGGCACACAGGCAGGGAGCCTCCCAGACCATTGCCCTTGGCCCCTGGCTGGGTCCAGCCACGGAGGCAGCAGCAGTGCCCTCCTTGGCAGGGTCTGCCCTGATGCTGGGGCGTCTCAGAGCTCATGAGTGGAAGGCCGCAGAGTGATCTCGAGGCCTGGGCAGGCAGACTGTGGGGATGAGCAGATTGGCTGCAGGAGGTCAGCCCAGCTGTGGGGGCTCAGGCTGCCCTGATAGTCCCACAGCTGAGTTTACAGACATCCATCCTCAAGCCTAATGCTGTGGTAGCACCAGATGCCATGGGAGCAGGGCAGGATTGCAGGAGGATTTGTCACTTACAGGACTAACAGACTGCCACTCACTGATATTGGAATGCCTGGGGGAATCTCAGTGTCCCCCCGTGATGCTCTAGTCTTAGGTGGGAGTTTCTGCAGTATCCCCAAGAGAAATCCTTGCAGGACTGGCCCACGTGGGAGTGACTCCCAGTTTGTGGTACTCTGGAGTACCTGAGATCCAAGACAGGATCTTGTGCACACTCTGAGGAAGATCATGGTTGTGGAAGTGCCCCCAGCAACTGATTTGGTTTCTGGGGTATTGCGAAGCCTCCATCTGCATCAGTCAGGGCTGATTTTGACCTTGGGAGGTGTTGAAAATCCCTTTGGACTGCACTTAGCATCTGAAGACTTGGTCAGCTGTTCGGTGAGGCCCAAACTCTGCCAGATCTGTGCTCTTTGTATTGCCAATAATTTTCCAAGATGTATGGACTGGCAGGCTTCCTGCAGGGGGGATCTAGGTCTATGTCCAGAGTTGGATAGGGAGAGTGTCTGGGGTGGACAGAGCCGGAGCTTCACCCTGCTGAAACTTCCCTTCCGTGAGGTTGTACTTCCCACATTCATGGGAGTTGTGATGTTGAATCACACCTACTTACCCAAGCCAGCCATGACCTGGCACATCCATGACAGCCTGTGTGGTGGGGATGCCATCAGGAGCCTGGGATGTGGAGAGGAAGGAGCTATGTGATGGTGGTGCTGGCACAACCATGACTCGAGGTTGTGTAGACACACACTGAGCCTCCAACCCCTTTGCTTGTGATCCAGGCAGATGAAGTCTTCCCCAGTGGTGATGGTACCTTCCACAGCCTGGCTTCCCCAGGAAAAGGTGGTTCGTGTGGTGGAGATGGACCCAGAAGGAGTGGGATCCCAGGAGAATTGGATTCAGGAGAATGGGCTTCACACTTTGAAGTGGGCTTCACACCCTCACCTGCTAGGGTTGGTGAGGAGCACTAGGAGAGGGGCTTTTTCCTGGTTGCTACAGGAGATGCTTAGGAGGGAGGGAAGGAAGGTCTCTGCTGTTTTCTTCAGTCCCTTTGGCAAGCGAAACATCAGCCTCCGCCTGCTGAAGGACACCCTATCCAGAGTGTAATGGAAAGAGCCACAAGCTTGGCTTGTACTGGGAAGAGAGAGGAAATTGCGGGGACTTCCAGCCTCTGCAAGTATGGTTGTCCTTGAACTGCTGACTGTCGTTGAGAAGCCTGTGCAGCCTCTGAGCTCCTGGCCCTGCCAGCCACAGTGGCTTCCAGAGACCTTGTGTGTCTTTGGTCTCCACACCTGAATTCTCTACCTCATGCTTCTCCTGCCAGAAGCATTCCCAAGCCTCTCGGCCAAAAATACGGTTTATTCAGTCATAGCCAAATGTTACCTCTCATTCAGTCACTGCTGCTGCCTCATCTGTTTGATGCCACTGAAACCTTTGTAGCTGAACCACGTTTAAAGAGCAGCCTGCGTAAGCCAGGAGAGGTCACCGGCACGCAGCAACCACATGTGCTTTGTAGAGGCTATTTCCATCATCCAAATTATACATTTCGTGTCAACCAAAGGCTGAGGCTTCTCATCAAAACTGCCTGGCAGCTGGAGTTGCTAATTACACCAGTGCCCAACCACAGGATGAAGGGGATGGAAGGCACACGGCCAGCGTGGTGGAAGAGCTGGTTGTGCAGAGCTCACCATGCTCGTGTCCACGTGTGATGGACAGGGCTGATCAGTGCAGGGGCTTTTTTGTATGGGCTGTGCATGTGGTGCCCGGCATGATGGTTGCACTTACCTAGAGCTCCCCAGAGCACCTCCGAGATCCTGCAGCTGCTTTCTGCAGCAATTTCCTTGTCCATCTCTTCCTGGATGTGGTGCCTCTTAAGTGGCTGCTAATTCGCGTCAACAAATAAGTGGTCAGTGTTGTGTGGGCCAGAACCCAGGTGGACACACATGAGATCCCAGTGGAGATGGTGTTCCCCGAAATGCTCTCTGCAGGAGTCTGCAGCCCTGCCAAACTCTTCAGTTGCAGCTATAACTTGTCTCAATCCTGCAGCCCTCGAGTGGGCCGTGCTACCCTTCCCAGGCTCCATGCTACCCTTCCCAGGTTCCTTGATAGGGATGTCCTTGCTGGGCAGTATGTAGCCACGGAGAGTCGGTACCCTTATGGTGCTGACACGCAGGTAGGGCAGAGCCTGCCTATGCTCAGGCTGGCGCTGGGTGGGCAGTGGGTGCCAGCAGCCCCTGAGTGGTGGCGAGGAGAGCCAGGGGGTGGAATGGGCAGATGGGCTCCGTGGCAGACAGGAGCTGTTGCATCTGACTCTGGTTTAAAAAGTAAACCACAATGCAGAAAAGACTGGTGTCTGACATGTCCCGTGCAAGGACATTCTTGACCCTAGTGGAGATGGGAAGTTACTCCTTTCTGATTGCCATCCTTGCTGGGAAACACATGGTGTGGAATCAAAGAAGCACTTCTGCCCTATGACATTCTTTGACTCGTGTTGTTCCTACCGGTTTAATTATGCACTAATGTGCCCGTGACAGCACTGGGCAGCAGTAGCCAGGCTCCCTGGCAGGAGACCATGAGGAGGTCAGAGACCAAGTAGCTCTTCACAGTGATGAGAGTGGGTTATTGCCTCATAAAGTGTATTGGCTGTCCTGATACCGCTAATGCTATTCCTCTTTTAAAGTCCCTATGTGACAGCATCTGTGTGACGAGGTCATTGGGATGGGGATTTATTTGCTTTTGCCCACAGAGCTGGACTCCTGCCTTTGGGGTAATAGTGAGGAGAAAGGGGAGTGGTACACAGTTGTATTGCTGCTTCCAGCCTGCTCTCAGGAGCTGACAGCAAGTAGTAGATGTCTGCTTTCTCCAGCTGAGATGGCTGCAGTGACTGGAGAGAAGATCTGGAAATAGGATCCAAGGGCCCCAGAGCTTCTGCTGAAGTTGTTTGGGATGTGCTCTGTTCCCAGTGATTATGGCAGTGTGGAAAAAGAGCTGAGAAAAAAATAAATCCAGATTTTCTTTCAAAATTTCCCATGGAAAGGTAGAAGAGCAAACACTTGAAAACAAACATATTTGGGGATGCAGTGCTGAAACAATGTTCTCCCCAAAGAGCCTGAAAATCCCTGTTCGAATGGGACTTTCACAGTCACTGCCTATATCTCGCCCCCAAATCCAACGTGTCTAAAAATAAAATATGTAAATTATTAGAAAACTATGGAAATTCTGGAAATGCTGTTTGAGATCTGATATGACCATAGTGAGACCTGGGTGATGCCTCCTCAAGGCTTTACAGTCCCATGGGTGTGACTGCTGAGTGCTGCTGGGAGGGACCCAGCCCACCCGTAGCTCCTGCCTGGTCCTGGTGCCTCGTAAGCAGCGTGCGGGTGGCGCTCGGGGAATCATTGGCAGTTCTGGGTCCTTCTGGAGGGCATCTTCCACGTGCCCCTTTTCCCAACTTTGTGCATTTGGCTTCTCATGCTGTGGCATGTGTCTCTGTGCCCGCAGCACTCCCTTGTCACAAGTCCCCCCACCATCAATCGCCCTGTTGTGTCCATTTAGATTCCCAGCTCTTTGTCTTCCTATGCAGCTTTTCATGGTGCCAGAAAACAATGTCCCTGGTCCCTTCTACCTGCAGACCCCCCTGCCCATTCTCACTTGAGCATCTGAGGACAGCACTTGGTGTGCCCATTGCACGGGGGAAGATTTGTTCCAGCTCAGCACAGAATCAGAGCCTGCACCCTCTGAGGTGTGTGCTGTGAGTGATGCCAGCCTCCAGTGCCAGCCCATTTGTCGTGGCCAGCATGTGTCTCCTGGCTTCCCTGGCTCAGCTGTGGGCATGACCGGGCAGTTTGCTGTTGGGCTGCAGTCTTGGGATCAAGATAGCCTGACTGTGCATTCTCAGGTGGACCCACTGGCACATCCTCTGAATCAGTCACTTGTCTGGTCCACAATGTCTTTTGTGGCACTGTGCTTGTGGCTTTTGATGACCTGCATGTGCAGTCAGTGTCCTGGGGTAATGTGCATATGTGGTATTTCTAGTACTGGTGACCGCAGTGTCCTGGGCTCTGTGTTGTGTGGTGTTCCTGGTACTGGTGATGGGTGTCCTGGGCTGTTTCAGTGACAGCTGTGCAGTGAGCTCTGTGTGTGTGATGTTCCTGGTACGTGTGACAGCAGTGTCCCAGGGCCATACGTATGATGTTCCTGGTCCTGGTGACAGCAGTGTCCTGGGCTCTGTGTGTGCAGTGTTTGTGGTACTGGTGGCAGTGGTGAAGCTACTGAGCCTGGATCAACTCCCTGGGTGGAGTGGGGATGGTTCCATCCCTCTATGGTATCTGAGTCCTTGTCCTCTCCAGGCTTCATACCTTGACTGTGTCTCATGCAGAGCTGTGGGGACACAGGGGATCAGATAATGGTGCTGTTCTGCCATATCCCCCACCCTGTAAGGTCACGTCCTCCTCCAGACACACGAAGCAGCTCTCCCTGGGGAGCCAGGGAAGGGGCTGCCAGTTCTCTGGCTGGAAAGCAGTGAGCTTGGGAGGGTAGAGGGTGTGTGAGGCTCAGAGCTTGGCTGGGAGGCTCAATGTTGCCTCGTGGTGAGGTGGAGGGGCAAAAGGGATAGCAGGGCTTGCCCACACTGCTGCATTGCAGCTTGGAGCAGGGAGCTGAGCAGGAGGAGAGCTGGGAAGGCAGGGATGCTGCAGCCGTGAAGCTGGGAAGTCAGGAGATGCTGCATTGCAGAGCTGAGATTAGAAGCTGTGCAAATGGAGATGTGCTTGTGTCAGGGTGGGTGTGACACTGAGGAGTGGTGCCCAGTGCCCACCAGTTCGCTAGTCCTTCCTCTAATCCAGTTCTGCCACATTTTGTTTAGTGCCAGCATTTCTCTCATTCTTTGTGCTGGTATTTGTCTTGTTCAATTGAGGTCATAATGTATTTTTTATTACTTTTCATTACAATGAGATTCATCTCCCACTGAAGGATCCACTGGAATCCACATAGGGAAGCTGAGCAGAAGCTCAGCGTGTTTGGGCAGGACATTTTCCTCGCTCCTGGGAGCAGCCATGGATCAGGGAGGTGGCTCCAGAACCTTGTGGCCCAGGCACAGCATGGCATGTGAGCTCCCTGGAGGGAGGACCTGAGCAGACCTTGGGCACACATGCTCCCATGCTGCCCAGTGAAATGCAGGTGTGTCCTGCAGCTGGACATGTGCCTCCACCTCTGTGAAAATGTGAGCATACCAGCGCGTTGGGAGCACAGGATTTTCCACCCGGTGTAGGTATCAGTGATTCTTAATCACTCCACATTGCTCTGGTGCTGTGTCAGCCCTTGTTGTCTCTCAGCCATCCTGTTCATTTAGAGGTGGGCGCTTTGCAGTCCTCCTCTATACCTGTGAGAGTCTGGCCTCAAGCATCCCTGAAATTACAGAAAGATTTTATGGCAAATCCAGAAATTAGTGTCTGAAAATGTAAAGGTAGCACTGCTCTGCCTTCCCCTCAGGCTGGATCTTGCCCAGTGGGTAGGGAGGGGATGGTGAGCTGGCTAAGAGGGACCCAGGAGGTGCCTTTCAATGGGGAACTGAAATCGAGGGTTTGAGCTGCACTCACGAAGCTGTGGTTCCCTCGGCAGGTTGTGAGCCTGACTCACAGCCACAGGTGATGCAGCGGGAGGGCCGGGCTCTGTGCCAGCTCGTTGGCTCACCAGCCGGTCGGCTGCCTTTGGCTGTGGGATCACAACCTCTCTTGCTCGGTGAGCTGGAAGGATGGCTCATGGCTGAGATCCTTGTTGAAGCTGCTGGAGGTTCTGGTTGTTTTGATGTAACCCAGAAAAATAGGCACAGCTGTGCTGTGGGTGCTGCAGCCTCTGCTGTGTGAGCTGGAGGGGAGATTATAGAACCATAGAATGGTTTGGTTTGGATCTCTAAACCATTAGAGATCTTGTTCCAATCCCTGCCTTGGGCCAGGACCCCTTCCACTAGCCTAGGTTGCTCTAAATTCCATCAAACGTGACCGTGGACATTTCCAGGGATGGAGCAGCCACAGCTTCTCTGGACAACCTGTGGCAGGGTCTTACCACCCCGATAGGGAAGAATTTCTTCCTAATCTCTAGTCTAACCCTGTTCCATTCAATATAAAACTGTTCCCTCTAACTGCAGCATGGCAGATGGGTACTACCATACCTTTGCCATTGGAGAAAAGTAGAACCACCATTATTTCTCATGCCAGCCCTGCTGGCTGCCAGCCTGCATGGTTGGTGTCTGGAGGAGCTTCATGTCCCGCCTCTGTGCATCTTATGCAGGGTTGTGTCATCAAGAGTGACAAAGCTGGCAGTGAGACCTTGCAACCAGACAAGCTTTTTCAAGAGCACCCAGTCATGGCCAAACCTAGCCCTTACTGGTTCTGTTGGAGCCCAGACTGCCTGAAACTTACACCTCTGTTTTGTCATGGGCCTTAAGCGTCCCTGGCACTGGCTCTGCCCCAGCCTGGCTCTCCCAATTCCACAAGCTGGCTTGAAGCACGTTCCGAGCTGCGGTGCAGGTACAACTCTGCTGCTGGCTATTTATAGCATGTGAGCTTCCAGCATTGCTGTGTGCTGAGAATAACTCACTGAGGAGACACTTCACAAAATCACACGTTCATCGCCCATGCGCAGCGTCATCGTCTCAGGCTTCCCACATGTCAGCTTGGGGTCTGTCTTGGTCCTGTGCCAGCCTGGTTTGACACTAAAAGGGGTTTACCCTGGTGTTTTTTCTGGCCTAGAGATTCAGCTGGTTAATAATGGCAGGGCTTTGTGGCCCAGTCCTTGTCAGGACGTCATCAGCTTTTGCAGGGAGCGTGGTGGGGAGCAGTTTGGGCTCTATAAAACCCACCTCACAGAGAGCAGCCCTTTCATAGCCCAGTATGTGAGAACCAGGCACTGGCAGGGAGGGATGTGCATGGGAAGCACAAGAACCTGCTCTTTGGCTGGAACCTGTGATGATGAAACTCATCAGCTGAATGAACCCCTCGGGCTGGAAGTGTTAGGCACTGCGGGGGTATTTCCAGTTTGCTTTATCTCTGGCCTGGCAATATGTTTCCAAGCTGATGCAAACAAGTGGAAGAATAGATAGCGGCTAATTCACATTGATTGCTGTGATGCTGGTGCTCCCCGAGGTGAGCTGGGGCTGGCAGAAAACGTTCTGTGGGCCATTTGATGGGGCCAGCACATCTCTCCCTGGCTGTTTTGAGGCGTGGTGCCACAGGGGACACGTTGTCAGCCTCGTGGATGCTTGCTCCCACGTCCAGAGGTTTCTCCCAGCTTTGGTGGTTCAGAGGCCTGAGGCAGTGTTGCTAGGGTGGGTACAGAGTCATGGGCTAACCTGGCAGTGGTGAAATCAGGTAAAACAGGGTTGTTTTGGCAGGCTCCAAGGTGGGAGCACTGCTTTGTGGGAGGGGAGACAACAAAGTTCCCCTCATCTTAAAAGCAGGAGGAAAGGCATTTGACAGATTCTGGCTGGAGCCTGGGACTATCCAGCTCTGCCAGGGCAGGACCAATGTGGAGCCAAGTGTGCTGAGGTCATCATTGATGCAGGACCCCTGGCCACCCAGCTGTGGCCTTTCACAGCCATCTTGCATTTAGCCTCCAGACCTTCACTGCACCAAGGGAGTGACAAGGAGATGGCTCCAAACTCCCAACAAGCAGTGCAGAAGCAAGGGAAATAATGAAGTTCAGCTTCCTCTCATCCCAGCAGGGAGGACAGACAGATGGTGTCCTGCAAACTTCTGCTGCCATGAGCCCAGAGGAGCATGTGCTGAATCCTGAGGAGCTGGACTGGCACTGCAGCCAAGCTGTGGAGGGCCTGAGGTTTCTGCTGACTGAAGGGTGGGAGTAAATTGAGACTGGTTCTGTTGGTGCTTGGCATGGGGCTTTCTTCCTGCTGGATCAAGGCAGGGCTGCTGAAGGAAAACAGCTGTGGGGAGCCAATGGGGTCATCCTGGGGGTTTTCTCTGGGGCTGCCTCATCCCCTGGGCATGGTGAAAGGTGGCTGCCCTGCACTCCTGCCTCTCCCGGACCCCAGGTTCATTTGAAAATGTAACAAAACCCTTCCAGGGAATTGGAGTCACCCTGGACAGGCCATGCATTGCACGTCGGGGTGGGCAATGAAGAGAGGAGCTGGGGGCAGAGGTGCCGGTTAGCACCTGTTGGCTTCTGGTAGTGGTGGTTTCTCTCTCAAATAATGTGTACATAGACTCGATGGGGTTAAAATCTGTCGTGGCCTGGAGAAGTGTGATTGCTGGCCAAGGGGATGTACCAGCATTTGCTTGACTCCAAGCAGGCCTGAGTCTTCTCTGCCTCGGAGGGAGGGGGGGGCGCTGTATGTAGCCTAGAGCTCACAGCTCATCAGTACAAGGTCCTTTGGCAAATTCCATTTTGATGTCTCACCCAGGGTGGTGTGGGGCTGGATTTATCACTGTCTGGACCTACTGTCTCCCTCCCACTGTCGGTGGTTGAATGCATCAAAATCTGGCTGTATCCTGACCCTATGGGGAGGAGCAATGCCCAGAACCTACCCCAGGCCTCTTGCTCCTCAGTTCTGTGCCAGCAGTGCCATGGGCATGGCTGGGATGGGGCAGTGAGGGGCCCTGCCCTACGTGGTCCCTCACCTTTCTCCCCAGGGCTCTGCCAGTCCCCCAGCAGTGCCAGGGATTGCCATAAGGCCAAAGCTGGTGTCCTTCAACACTCCAGGCTGAGCACAACAGCCGTTTGGGGGCTGATTCAGCAGCAGACTGAGATTCCCCCTCCTTACAGGCTGGATCATCTGGAGGAGGGCAGACACTCCAGCAGCAGCACCTTCAGCCATCTCATTTCCATTTCCCTGAGCCCTTTTAGCTGTGCTTTTGCTTTGCTGCGCCAAACAGCATCTCAGGACTGCTGAAGCACTAATATCCATCAGCTGGCCGCGGTCTGTAGAGCACTCAGAAATTTGGTGATATTTTCAGTGAAGTTTTCCAAGTTGAGTTTATTGGCTCATGGGCATCTGCTCCCAGATGGAGAACATGTGGCTGATTCCTGTGAGGGGAGGGGAATAGTCCCACTCATAAAGCAGCATGGGGGATGAGTGAGGGAATCTCATCCTGGAGCCTGTGAGACGCTTTCAGGACTGTGCAGAGTAGGGTGTGGAGGTTGGGCTTTTAAAGCTGCTCCTCCAAAAGCAGAATCTGCAGTGAGAGGTCACTCATCAGATATTATGGTGTAACCTGGAGGCAGGATTTGATCTCAACTCAGCTGCTGTTTGCACCACTGGGCACTTCCCACCCTGTTCACTTTCAAAAATGAACAGCAGGTAATTGGTGCAAACAGTCACTGTGCTAAAATGGGTGAAACTCTGGGGGTTCCTGCAAACCTTCCTGCCTGGAACTGAGAAATGAGCACTGGCTAAATGTAATGGTACACGAGCCCTGAGCTCCAGATCAAAAGTAAATTTACAAAGCAGCTTTTCCTGCCTCACATTCCCAGGTGGAGCATGGTAATGCGTTTCCAAGCCCAGCTGCTCTGTGCTGCAGCAGTGACCAGTAGGGCGAAGCTGCGCTCTCTTTGCTCTGCTCCCCATTTGTCCATTGCTGCCTTCCGGGAGAAGAGGTGTGGGTTTATTTTGTGGCTGAGATTCTCATTCCCTTTGTGGGAATAAAGCAAATTGTGTTTGGTTGACATTCTCTAGAACTTCAAAGTCAAATAAAATCTGGGTTGCCAGCTTGTTTTTGTATTTCAGGAGATGCCTGTTTTCCATCCCAGACCTTCCATGTTTTGCAGTTCAATAGCACAGCCCAGACAATGGCTTTAGAAATCAGACGCCTGCATTTTGGACCCACAGTGCTGAGGCAATGCCAAGTGGTGCATAGGGTGCCAGAATTTGTGCACATGGGGAGAGAAGGAGGAGGACAAAAAACTTGCTCTGATGGGATGTTTCCACAGAGATCATGGTAATGATCTTCCGTTTCCATATAGCTTTTCATCTGCTGGCAGTGTGTGCTCACTTGTAAGCCGATGCTTCACACATACTGTGTGGAGAGTGCAGCAGCTGTCCTCAAAAATCATGTGTAAGAGGAAAGCTCTGGAACAGCAGAGTGGGGTCTGCCTAGGGTGAGAGTGACCCCTGAGACTGCAGGGATGCTCAGGGATGCAGGAAGGGATATTAGGAAGAAATTCATTACTGTAAGTGTGGTCAGGCCCTCGCACAGATTGCCCAGAGAAGCTGTAGCTGTGCCATCCCTGGAAGTGTTCAGGGCCAAGGTGGATGGGGCTTGGAGCAACCTGGTCTGGTAGAAGGTGTTAGGTCGAGATGGTCATTAAGGTCCCTTCCAGCCTGAACTGTTCTGTGGTGACTCTGTGTCCCTGTGCCACTGGGTACGGGAGCGACCTTGCTGCTGTATAAACATCACCATAGTCTTTCCCCAAATCAGTGTCGCCTGTGGGATGTGCCTCATGTCACCCAGTGTCCAGCTCAGAGCTGTGCCATAGTCAGACATGAGCTGGCACCTCTCTTTCTGGAGTAAGAGCCCTGTCATGAGCTGGGAGCAGGAGTCAGGGTTTATGGTAAGTGCTGGAGCAGACTGCATCCCACACCGTTACACAGGGTTGTTTTCTTGCCTCATTCATCCCTTTTTCTCCTGGTTGCCATGCTAGAGGACCTGTTAGGCCGTGGAGGATCACAGAACTCTGAGGAGGGTCAGTGAGGCCGCATCTGCTGCCGGAGCGTGCGGGAGGTTAGTTAATATACAGTATTTCCTTGTCCTTCCGAGTGCCTTTTGCTTTCCAAGAGCAGGGAGGTGAGTCTGGAAGCCCTTCTTCTCCCCTGTGCTGAGATGGGTTTGCAAAAGCTACAGTTTCTTCTGCTTTTTTTCCCCACCCTCTTTTCCTTCCCAAGCATTTTTCCCTGGCCTGATGAATTTTTAAACAAAAATATGGTGAGGAGAGAGGGGAGAAAACCGAGAAAAAGACATGAGGAAAAAACTCTGTTTTCCAAATCAGAGTGATTCCAAGTGGAAGTGAAAGTTTAGGTTGTGTTTTTAATTTGAAAGTTCCAACTAATTTTAAGTCACTTTATTGACAGGAGAAAATACCTTTCCTAATACTCTTTTTAATAAACTCCAGTTTTACAAGTTGAAGTAGTAGTAGTCGGTTGAAAAATACCATGGAATTATGGAAGTAAAAGGCAGCTGCTGTGCTCTGTAATTCTCCCTGGCTATCCTGGGGGTCAGTGCTCCCTGGAGGTGGGGGACTGAGGCCGAAGGAGTGGGTGAGATTGACCTCTCTGCAGATGCCTCTGGATGCTTGTCTGCCTGTTCACAGGAGATTGCAGGGTTGATCACCCACACATGGTCACTTTACACAGGGGCAGAATGTGGACAGATGTGGTTCCTTGCCTGTTGGTGCAGGGCACTGAGCAGATGCGGGACTTTGGGTGCAATGGGTCAGAATTTGGTCCAAATTGGAGCCTTCCAGCTGAAGAACAGACTGGTTAGTGCTGGAGAAAGTGGAAGAAGGCAAGAGAGAGCACAAGGATGGAGAGGAGAGATGGAGGTAAGAGGGGAGGTTGGCTCACCGAGCAAAGCATTGCCAGGGAGCCCAAATCCCATCACCAGGAAGGCTTGTCCTGCTCCCTAAACCAAGCTCTGCCCTGCGAAAGTCATCCAAAGAGTTTGAATCGCTGATGAAGTTGTGAGATATCACGGGCACCTTTTTGTGCCATGCCTTATCCCTCCAGAAAGGTTCCTCCACCCCATGTCCCACTGACGGCAAGGCCAGGGCCCAGCATTGGGACAGGCCACTCTTGCTGCCTCTGTCAGGTCGGGCTGGTTTCTCACAACTCTCACCTTGGCAGGTAGATTGAGTGTTGTTGGAAAACCAGCTGGTTGTTGGAATCCACTGCCATCACACTGTGCAGAGCAGAGAGGGCTCCTTGCAGATCTCATTGTATTTCAGGCTGGAAAAGAAAAAGAAACACTTTGTGGTACTTTTTCAATGACTTTCCAATTTTTTTTTCTTGGTAAGCTGTCTGCAATCACTTACAGTGTTCCTGAAGGGATTAATTACTCACTGGGGCTCATTGTGCGTATTTCATATTCTGAACTGTTGGATGTGGTGTCTGCCTTGGATCGAGCAAGGGGTCACGTGGTATTTCTTTTTCCATCCTTTTTCCCCTATTCTGTCCTATCTCTCAGGCTCCTGGTGTGAATGCTCCCCATTGCTGCTGCGGTGGGTGCTCGGTCAGCACGTGATCCTGATTTCCCTGCTCCTTACTCCTTTTTCAAGGGAGTGTAGCCAGAATAAGACAAATTGCTTCCTTGTTTGAGTGACTTTTGGCTGATGCTTTCCCCCCGAGCTGTAGTGTTGGCTCAGCTTCTCTTGCAGCAGTTGTGTCTCTGGGCTGTGCATCGTCAGTGCTTGGACAGGCCCCCAGAGCAAATTTGGAGAGAAGAGCTCAAAGCACATTGCAGAGCTGCTTCCCATGGTGAAGAGAGCTTGTGCTGTGGAGGCAGTCATTGCATGGAGCTGAGATATTCTTCGAGGAGATAAATCCCAGCTGCAGAGCTGCCAGGGACCCCTCTGCGCCATCCTTGAAGCGTGGCATTCCCAGGAGGGTCTGCCTGCGGGACGGTGTGCGCTGGCGCTTTGACAGCTCAGGGAATGGCATTGTCTTGAGCTTGGCTGGGGATCCCAACTGTCCAAGTTGGGGCTGTAACTCTATGTGAGCTCAGCATGCTTAAAGGGATCGTGCAGCCTGCAGGGGATGGGGCTTGTCAGTGTGTGGGGTCCAGAGGTGTGTGGCTGCTCTCCCGTTGTGCTTGGAGGCTCACAGCTGCTGTCATCCCATGTCGCTCAGCCCTTGGTGTTGGCAGGTGCATAGTGAGGGCAGCCACAGGAGCTGGCACATGGTGGAGAGTCCAGAGGCTCCACTGAAATCCCTCTGATTGGAACTGGTGCCTGTTTTGGAGCATTTTCCACCTGTCCATCCCAGGTATTGCCAGTAAAATTTGGAGTTGTAGGTGGAACAGCAGCTCTTTGCATAGAATAGTAGAGTGTGTCAGCATCCCTTTACTCACTGTAATGCAGGTGGTGAAGGTAAAGCACACTTCCTCCATGCCAGTCCCAGCCCCTGGAGCACACGGGTAGGGACTGAGTGGTGGCTTTCACAAAGCTTTCTGGTCTCAAGCATGCCCTTCCCTCCTGTGGCACATATAGATTTCCTGAAGGAGACAGGACCTTCTCTGCAAATCACCTTTAGTGGGAAAAGCACAACTGCAGCTCAAGAAAACCTTTCCCTGGTGGTGGGGACTTTCCGAGTGCACTTTGAGAGAGGGAGCAGGTCTGGAAACAGTTGGAGGATGGTGTGGGCCGGTACCAGAGCGGGGAACCATCAGTGCTAAGAATAGACAGTTTATCTGCATCCCTCCCCCTGTGAAGGATGCTTAAGGCACTGTGGAGCAATTAACACAAGTTTGTAATAACACTGCTGGCAGACTGGCAGTGCGGCCTTTTGGAGCTGGTGTTGAATTGGCTGAGTATGGATGTGGGAGACTGCTGCTGCTGAGCTCCCCGGCACACACCCAGCATGTCCCTGGCACCAGGATGTGAGGCACTGCTGTGGGGCAGCAGGATGGAGTCCTGGGTGCTGGGTGTGGAGCCCCAGGATGGGGAGGGAGGTGCTGCTCCTGGCTCCAGTGGGTTAGGTACCTTTCCCAGGGAAGTTTGGAGGAGCATGTAACAAGGCCGGTAGAGGTAATGGCGATGTTGGTGAAGTGAGGGAGCAAGCTGAGGGCTGTGGCAGGGTGTGATGCTCTGTACCTCCTGACTGCAGTGAGGGTGGCCCTGGGGAGCTGGCACACAGCAGGCAGGGGAGATCATCTGCACTGATCAGGATCACTCCATGCTCTCCACTGAGTTAGCAGGATGCCTCATCCCGCTTCTGAGCAGGGGACACGGGAGACCTGGGGAATGCAGGACGTCATTGTGTTGCTGTAAGAGCCATGGCACGCTCTTCAAGCAAGCCTTCTGCCACTCACCATGCACAGCTCCATCTTTGGGAGAGTGGGGGGGGTTTGCTTTGGGGTGAACATCACCTGGGCAGCTGATGCTGCAGACTGAAGGGACCCCAAAATCTGTGATATGCATGTTGGTCTTCAGCCCTGCGTGGGCCGCTATTGCAGATACTGCCACGATTTTCAGGGTGAACCTTGCCCGGTGCCTGGTACAACCAGCAGCCCTAGGCACCCCAGCAGTGCTCACCCACCCCGCTGGCAGGGGGCCGCAGGTGCGGGGAGAGCCTGAGCCTTGTGGGATCCTGGTGATCATATGTATAGCAGACTTGTTTCCGGCTCCCCGCAGGCTGCTGCTTCTGGTGCCAGAGTGAATTTGGCACCTGGCCCTCCTGCGAGGCCGGAGAGGGGGAGAAGAAAGGCCAAGCCCTCCTCGCCGCAGGCAGGAGATTCAATTCTCCCTGGATGTGCACAAAGACCGTTTATCTCCGGAGCAAAACCCTGGTAACGACAGGCCAGAGCGTGAAGGGCTGATTAGGAGCCGTTCGAGGAGGGGCGCTGGGGTCGCGTGCAGGCACTTCCCTTCCCATTTCCAGGGCTTTCCATGGTAATGGCTCCTGTTCGCCTCCGTTGTTAGGACGTCACTCACACGCAGCTCCAACGACATCTGTCAAAACACGTCTCCCTCTGTCCTTGGTGCTCCCAGGGAAGAGAGATCCGTTGGCCCCATAATGAGCCTGACATCAATTAATCATCAGCTTTAAAAATTAGCATCGTGGCAGTACATGTTGGAGGAAAATGATTCCCCAGATGGAAGCAAAAATAGCCTGTGTTATCTCCCTTCTCCCGCGGGACGTGGTAACAATAGATCTACTAACGAGCCTGGAACTCGTTAAGCTGGGTTTGCCCCCCGAGGTCCTCTGCCTCCTGCCCAGTCTCTCCTCTCGACTGGGTATTGAGGGACCCTTTCATGCAAGGACTGGTGACCTACCCTGGCTGGGGGTCTGGCCTTGCTCTCAGCTGGACCCTCGTGGTGCACATCCCCCAGGCTTTGCAGAGAGCCCAGGGTGTGCTTGCAATGCTGAGCCCCTTCCTGAAGCTGAGTGTTTAGAGGGCAGCAGCTGTTCCAGGATCTCGCTCTTCTGGAGTGAAGGATGCTCGTCCCTGGGTGGTGCTGCTGGGCTGACATGGGAGTTCAGCCTGTGCCTCGAGGACGTGTCCCACTCTGGGAGAGCTGTCCCTTGTCCCTCTCCAGAGTGAGAGCTCTGAGGACTGCTGTGAGTGCTAGCTCCAATATTCAGGAGCTCAGCAGTGGGCTGGAGGTTTCCAAAGACACCCTGTCTGGGAAGTGACTGGGACACCTTCTCTGGAGGCTCACGATGAGCTGCTCTTGCATCCATCATGCCATGCTGGGATTTTCCACACTCGGAGCTGCTCTTCCTTGCATCCAGCTGAGCTGTAACCCCAGAGAGCAGCTCTGCCACTTGTAGCCGCCTGCCACTCTGGTTGCCCACCCCAGGTACTTGGGGAAGGTAGAGCCCCCATTGCCAGCTGTGTTTTGGCTCCATTTGGGTGGCTCTGATCTTTCAGCGTGGAGCAGCTCTCAGGCTGCCAGGGAAGCTGGGGAGGACATTTTGCATTCCTGCTGGAGACACATGAGGACTCTTTGGCTGATCTGGTGATGGACAGACAGACCAAGTGTCTACCAGAGCCCAGCTGAGGCTGGGGAGAATTATGTTTGCAACGCATTGCTCTGCACAAAGCTCTCAGTCACAAGGCAAGGGAGACAAAAGGCTCCCTGTTCGCTCCGTCCCAGTGGGTGCAATTCCAACAGTTAAAAAGCAAATGTGAGTTGTTTGTCTCTGTGAATATAAAGCTTCCTCAAGCATGGCCGTATTCTGGCTGGGAATGGGAAATTTGGCTCTGCTAATGACTTTTCTCCTGCTAAACAGAGCCAACTTGAGCTAAGAGCTGCCCAGCCGGGCCCTTCTCCACCAGCCCTGGTGCAGGGATGTGGGCTGGGGAGGGGAGAGGCTCTAGGGACTGATAAATGCCCTTTCAGCCAGACGTAGGCACCCAGCGGGGAGGGATGAGTGTGGGGACCTTGGCCTGTTGTATGCAGGGGTGACTGCCACCCGTGAGCACCCTGCCAGTGCCTGGAACCTTCTCCTGTGCCCAAGGGATACATTATCATCAACAACAGGGAGCCTCAGGCAGGGGGACATCAGATCTACTGATTTGGGGCATCTGACCAAGAGTCCGAGGGCTACTGTCACAGGGGCCTGGGGTGAAGGTGGGTCTGGGAGGAATGACTGAATCACATACTGCACCTGGGCTTGAGGTGTGGACACATCCGCACGGTCTCCATGGATGATCCCCAGCAGAGATGGGGCTGTTGGGATGGCATTGATGCTGATGAGGAGCATACCCTGTGTCTGCCTGCATGTGGCTGCCCTGGGGGCCTGTGGTGTTTGACCCCCATTGTCCGTGACAGCCAAGCCATGCTGAGCACAGCCCATGGGCATCTCCTCCTCCCTAGCTGCTCCTGCATTTCCCCATCCTCGCTTTGGCTCTTTAGGTTGCAGGGCCTTTGAAGAAGGGCTGTACATGGTGAGGGAGGGTCATTATAGGGTTAGGACATGACTGTGACCTGCACAGGCTGTGTGCCCTCCCTTCCCTGCAGGGAGCCCAGATTGGTCCTTGATACGCTGTAAGCAGTGGGTGCAGGATTCCCCATGCACCCACATCCCCCCTCCTCCACCAGGCAAAGCTTGGAGCGAGAGCTGGCGACATCCCCACATGAAAGGCACATCTGGAGGGCACCAAAGCAGTTAAGTGAAGGGCTGATTTGTGCTATAGAAACCCGCAGTTCCTTCCTTTGATCCTCTGAATCAGCCCATTGCCTTCCTCATATAAAGCCCCATTTATCTCTGCTCTTCCCAGTAAGTTTGAAGGCGGTCGCGGCTCATGGCTCCTCGGCAGCAGCGAGGAGCCTGGCTTTCTCTTCCGCTGAAGCAGAATCAGGTGAAATCTCTATGGCAACTGGCAGATGACAGAGAGTCTTGTTGCCTTGGAAATAAGGCAAGGCAAAAAAAAAAAAACCACCCAAAAAGAGCCATCTGGAATTTTGAATTTCCACAATGTCCAACCTGTGTCTGATGATGCGTGGAGTATGAACCCGCTGCTGCCGACTGCTCCAGGGCCTCTGTGCCTGGGCCTGGCTGCGCTGTTCTGCCTCAACCTGGGGAATTAGGGCTTTTTTCTGTTTCTTCCCCACTTTTTGGCTTTTTTTGTGCAGGGTCTGCAGCCTTGCCTTGACCATCTGCTGGTGGCTGTGGGAAAGGTGTTGTGTCTGGGGTGTTTGGGGTGCTGAAACCAGGCTGGACACAGCTGTGCCATGTTGAGGACCAACGTGGCACTAGCACACCTTGGTAATGCAGAACTGTGAGGAGAATGGCAGGCTCCAGGGCAAACTGAGGCATGGAGTGCTGCGTGACCAGTCTGACCCTCCTCTGTCAGCTTAGCACAAACCCCAGGTGCAGTGACCACTGATGACACTGTCTCTGTGTTCCCAAGGCCTTGGAGCTCTCAGCAGGGAGTTAGTGTCATCTAACTGCTGTGTGTGCTGCTGCTGTGTGTGCCAGTGGCCAGAGGCTGGTGGCACCCCTTGGAGCATGGATTTGGCCTGTTAACCTACCATTCCCCTCCTTCCCAAGCTGCACAGGTGTTTGCAGGGATTGTTTTGGAGACCTATGGTGCTGGGGACAGGGGTGTTGGGATACTCCCTGCTCCTCTGATGCTTTCGGGAGCAGCTTTGGAGACAGTTGTGGCTCTGGGATATGCAGTGCCTTGTGCAGAAGCAAGGTCTGTCCCAGCATGGGGGATTTTGGGCTCCCCTGGCTCATCGGCACAGAGGAGCAGAGGGCAGCACATAGGTGGAATGCCTGGACATGGAGCAGCTAGAATCTCTGGGTCTGGAAAAGGAATCGTGGTTTGGATGTGCAGGTGGGGTGGTTTGGGGCCAAGCAGAGCATCCATTGAAAGAATAACCCACAAATGGGCTGGAGGCCCAGTCTGGATCTCTCCAGCGGGTTCACTTGGAAACCTGTGTATGGGAGAGACCCAATTAGGTAGATTTATGGCTGCTCTAGCCTGAGAAAGTCTGAATCCCTTTAAAAGCTTGGCTCACTGGAGCCAGACGGGGTCCAGGCTCCAGGTCTCTCAGCCCTGCCCTTGTTATGAGCAGTGATTCACAAGGCTTAGCAGCCATGATCGCCCCTAAAGTGCTGATTCGGCTCAAGTCCCAGCCTGTCATTGCTGCACAGCTGCTTATTGTCTGCTCTCACCTGCCAGCAGGGAGATGGTGGCCCCCTCACACAGTGTGGGGCTGCCCCAGCCTGCACTGGTGGCAGTGGTGGAGATGGTGTGGTGACGGGGATGTTGGCAGTGATGATGACTGCAGTGGTGGGGATAGTGACAGTGATGGGGATGATGGGGTGATGGGGATCGTGGTGCTGATGATGGCAGTGATGATGACTGCAGTGGTGGGGATGTTGACAGTGGTGGGGATGATGGGGTGACAGGGATGATGGTGGGGATGGGGATGGTGATGGTGATGATGGCAGTGATGATGACTGCAGTGGTGGGGTACAATGATAGAGTCAGTGAGTGCAGGCAGGGAATTGCCTTCCTCCCCCTCTGCAGCCACTGTTGGAGCCTCCTGCAGAGCCATGTCATTTTGAAGAAGGTTGTACCAACATGTGAGACGTGGGGTGGCTGTGCCAGACGAAACTCCTGTCACCTCTCTGGCTCTGGCTCCGCCTGGGCTGGTGCTCCCTGGGGACTTGCTCTGCAGGACACTTGCTACCCCTACAGTGCTGCCTGCTATAACGCCCTTGTCTCCCCCAAGACTTGCTGCTGGCCTCTCTTCCCTTAGCCAAGGGCAAGTGCAGAACATGCTGGGCTGTGTCCAACCTCTTCCCACAGCCTTGCAGGGCTAGGTGCAGGGCAGCACCGTGTGCAGAGGCCAGCCTGCCTTGGTGGAGTCACGGGTGAGGACCTCAGGTATCTGCAGCTTCCCCTGCACATCCCCATCACTGATGGCAGGAGGCTGTGCTTCCATGTCTGTGGGGAATAGCACCTCTGGCTCCACCAGCTGAGGGACTGCTGCTGTCATTCAGGGAATGGTGGCCAGGCTTTCCCCATCCATCTGCCTGGGGTCAGCAGAGCACCAGTCAACTGTCCAGGTACCCTGGTACCCCATATCAGGGTGCTGGGTGGCCCTGTCCCTGCCTGTCGGGGAGCAGGACCCTGTCCTGACACTGCTGCAGAGGATGCAGGGCTGGCAGCCAGCTCACTGCTCACACCAATGAAAGTAATAAAACCAGGAGTGCCAATGTACCTGCTGCCTTCAGGGTGGGGCAGCAGGTTTGCAAGAAAGAGTGCGGTGCTTTCCCAGGGCACTGAGCAAATGTGGAAGACATGCTCTGCCCAGCTTGTGTGCCCTGGGACATCTCCAGAGAGAGAGGGGTGATTTGGGGCTACTGGTACATCCTTGGTGGAAGCACATAGGAATTGCATGGATGGGGCTAAGCTGGAAAACAAGGCTGACACTGCAGACTTGGCAGTCACTGCACAGAGCCCTGTTAGCCATCTCCACTGCTCATTCTGCCTGTTTGGGAGCTGTTGTGGGGAAAAGACAAGTTAAGCCCCAAAGGGCAGGATTGCAGGTTGTGACCATCCCTCTGCCCAGCCATCCAGGAGTGGGAATCAGAGCTGGAAATAATAATGCACGATAAAGCCATTTACTCCATTTAGGAAGACTCTGCTGTTGGCACACCCAGATGGTGGTGATAGAGTTGCATGCCGCGGAGTGTGAGTGAGGAACCACGGGGCTCAGTGAGCTTCACACCAGGCTCAGGCTGTTGAGTTTCCCCTCGGGTGGTCTTCGAGTGCCAGAGTGGAAAGTTTTCAAGAAAAATACCAACAAAACGCTGTCTGTGCTGATTCATTCATAAACAGGGCTGGGAGCAGGGGCTGGGGCAGATGGAGGGAACGGTGTGAGTGTGCTCTAGGGTTCATGGAGCCAGGGAGTGCAGCAGGACCGGAGGAGACTCATAGCCCCATGAGAATGGGTTTTATTGAAGAGTTTATGAGTGGATTTTTCAATGCACTGGAAGGAACTGAGCAAGCAGTTAGAAATGCTTTCCAGCCTGGGGAAATTTGTTACAGCTACTGTGTAATATGGGCCCACCGGAATGACTCAGAAACACCACACGGCCTTTCCCGGTGAATTCTTGCTTGCTGTTGAAATCTTTACTGGGCCAACAGGAGTACTTTCCCAGTTGGATCCTCTGAAATGAGACCAGTTGGGTCACGGGGGGCAAGAAAACACAAGTGTGAGTGCCACGCTTATGCTGAGTGCCGACAGTGCATCCATGCAAGCCTGGCACCCTTGTGCCAGTGTTGGTATCGTGTCCTGCTGTCCCACTGCCTGCATATGGACATGTGGGCACATGTGCAAGGTCACAGGCATAGGTGATACACATGCACACATGCATCTTTCTGCAGGCTTTTGCTGCCATGTGGCCCCCACATGAATGATGCAAACACATACACACACCCATACACACACGCGCAAGTTTCTGTGCTAAGGCACATGAGGCACACGTGTCCCACGGATGCAGCCCTGCCTCACCCCAGCGGGAGCTGGTGGCCACATGCTTCTTTGAAATGAGCTGTCAGAGCCATTTGGAGTTGATTATTTCCTCATTCCTTGACGTACTTGGCCACGTCGGCAGCACCCGGCTGCGGGGCCAGGGCTGCACCCCGACGCACAGACAAAGGAGCTGCCGCCGCTTGCCGTGGGAGGTGGCAGGGAGAGCTGGACATGAGCACAACCTGGAGCTCCCCGGCCTTGTGCAGCCATGGTTCTGTGTTGCCCATCACAGTCAGACTCACAGCAAACAGTGCTGAACCCTGAGCCAGCCATTCGAGCACAGCTCTCTCCTTCTTCCTCTTTCTCTTCTTCCTCCTTGGCTGCCACTGGCCCTGTATCTCACCTTGCAGATGCTCCTACTTGTGGCAATGGTATCTGCTGCTGCCCCAGCTTGGTTAGGCAGGAGATGGACATGATAGGCACTGTGTGGGTTGGGGCCAGGCACCCACAGTGCCAGGTTGCTGAGTGTGTGTAATGTGGTGGTGAGCGTGGAAGCCCCCCATGCCAGGGAATGATGCAGGTGAGGGGATGGTTGGGGGCGGCCTCAGGCTTCCTGCCTCAGTTTCCTCATGTGCCAAGTGAAGCTGTATCATATTTGCTGATGTTGAAGAGAGCACTGAAAGGGCTCAGTTGAGAACAGAGTGTTGAGTGAGAACTCTCAGTTGAGTGAGAGGTGCTCAAGCACAGAGAGGATATAGGCAAGTGAGACCCAGCCTGGCACAGGGACAAGTGATTTGGGCAATGGGGTCTGGTGACCTCCCAGTGCACGGCCTGGGGACAGTGGCTGCATCTCAAGGCTGTCCTGTGCATAGTCAGAATAGGAGGGCAAAGGGCCAGAGCCAACACTCCCTTCTCTCTGTAACAGTAGCATGGTCGGAGCCTGTGAGAGCAGTGGGATCTGCTGAGGGCTTGCAGTCCAGCCTGGGGCTGGAGCAGGGAGACATCAGTCCCTGAGCCTGCAGCTCCAGTGGAGTGGGGAGTGCTGCGGAACACATCCCAGCCATAGCTGCCGGGAAATTGAGCCTGGCCTAGGCTGGGTGTCTGACTGACCCCGCCACAGCGTGGGCTGAGCCTTCTCTGTTGCTCCGTGCTCCAACAGCTGGAAACATCTGGCTGCACAAGCTTGCTAAATCAATATGGGGAGGAATTCAGCACTCTCCTGCTGTTCCCACACTTCAGCCTCTCCCAGTGGCTCTGGTTTTAACTCGTCTCTGGCATGCGGTGACTCGGTGAGCTCCGAGCCAGCCCCTGGCCCCTTGCTGCCCTTGGGGAACAGACTGCGAGAGTCTCTGTGTCACCAGCAGAACAGCACTGTGGGGGCAGATGGTGGCACTTTAGTGCTAGCAGCAGGATGTGTGCCAGAGGTGGGTGAGCAGCTCTTCCAGTCCAAATTTGGCCCTTTCCTGGGTGAGAGCTGCTGCTTTTCCTGGAGTCCGGAGTGACCTGGACTGTCACCTTGTCACCCAGAAACTGGGGTGATGTCATGCAGGCATGGATGACGAATGGGGCAATGGATGAAGCTGAATGTGGGTCAGTGCCATTGCCCTGAAACTCCTGTCCTTGGGCCCTGGGATGCTGCTTATTGCCATTGGTGCCCCAGCAGCAGAGCAGTGCAGGGGAGGTGGTGCCCCTGTACCGGCCCCTCAGTCAGGGCAGCTGGGGACACAGCTCAGGCTCGCCCCACTGCTCCTTGGATTGGGATGGCTGGAGCAGCCCCGCTGGCAGTGGCGCCCAGGGAGGCGGCAGCGCCAGGCCCACGCTGGCTCTGTGCCCAGGGGAATGGCTGCGGGTGGCCATGGGGGAGGCAGACGGGGTTTTGGGAGGGAGCCGTGCCCAGGAGGGGCACGCTGCCGAGCTGGCAGGGCTGGGAGCCACTGCCGGCGCCAGGGGACAACAGTGACTCTTCATCCAATCCCACTCTGTCCTGCCCCAGCACTCAGGGACGTGGCACTGCTGGGGCGTGTGTGCCACCTTCTCTGGCTGCAGGAGCTGGGTCTAGGTGACAGCACCCACTGAATGTGGCCAGGGTGAAGGAGCTGAGGATGCCAAGTTCTTTCCTGCGTGGAGACCCACATGGGGACACTGGTGGGTGTTGTATTGCTGTTCCCTGAGGTTCAGGGAGCCCAAATCTCCCACTGCCCTACACACTGCAGTGTGACAGCCAGGGACCTGGCCACAGGTTCCTGCCCTGCCATTTCAAGCCTGAAAATCCATCTTTGCAGGCAACTTGAGGGCCAGACCTTGCACCTTTGAGGTGCCAACACGATCCTTTCTGCCTGCCCCACCAGACAGGCATGGTGTCCCCTCATCCCTGGCTGCAGACCAAGGTGGGTGCCACCCTTCAGCACTGAGGGTCTCGAGCCTCTCCTGCACCCTGGTTCCATGTGTGCAGCCACCTCAGCACCATCCCTCTCCTGTACTGCCTGTGCATGCCCATCCTGTGGCTCTGAGGACCACTTGGAGCTTCTGTGCCTTTGCTTAACTTCTCCACTGGTGCAATGGATGAAGCTGGGGATGTGGATCAGTGCCGTTGGAACACGCGCTTGGAGCTTCTGTGCCTTTGATTAACTCCTCCAATCTCCACAATGGAGATTTAACAATGAGTTAATAATTACTTGTGTCCTGCTGAGCCAGGTTTTGGGAGCTGGACTGGGTGACTGGACACATCTAGGGATGGGTGTCCTTATGCTCTGATGTGGCTGGCCACATTGGGTGCCCTGCAGGCTCACCTGTGGGCTTTTACCTCATCTACAACTGACTTTAACCTGCTTGATTGAACCTGTCTCATCAGGGCTGTTCCTGCTTGTCACCCTCTTCCAGACTCATGCATAAATCAGGGCCGCTTCACTGGTCTGAGGTGCTCTTGCCCAGGCAGGTGGGCAAGGGGAGCCTGGGGACGGGGGAGCACCCATGAGTGCTGCCTGAGGCGTGGCCAGAGTGTGATGGGGACAAGGAATACACAAGGTGCCCTGCTTGAGCAGTGACATGTGGCTGTGCCTTTGTGGGGAGCTGCTGGGGTGGGTGCTGGTGGTGTCCCCCATCCTCATGTCCCTGCAGCTGGGGTGTGTGCTGTCAGTGTCCCCCATCCCCATGTCCCTGCAGTTCACATGGTGCTGGTGCCATTGCAAATCCTGAAGCGCTGGTTGCCGCGTTACATTAGGAGGAGCCACATCCCATGTCCCTCACACCTGCTGTCACTGCAGATTCGTGGCAGGCTGCAGCTGAAAGGCCTGAAATCAGGGATCAAAGCCGCAGTGGCACGGCTGTTAGTGCCCAGGGTGCACGTGAACGAGAGAGGGACTCGTGGCTGGAGCCATGGCCTCGAGCCCACAGCACTTCTGCGGCTGTGCCAGGAGTGACCCCTTCCTCTGTGCAGGTGTCCGTGTTCTTACACCTCCATGCAGGTGTCTCTGGGGAATGTGCACACATTTGTATGTGCAGGTGTATGTACATGTTTGTGGACGTGCCTGTATATATCCGCACATGTGCACGAGGGGTTGTGGTGTGGGTAGGTGCATGTGCTCATGTGCATTTTGGGGGTGTACATGGCTCTGTGTGTGTGTACACACTCATGCTGTGGGTGTGTATACACTCATGCTGTGGGTGTGTATACCTGGAGAAGTCCCAGGGCAGACAGAGCTTGGGGATACTGAGCTCTGGGCTGTGGCTGTGGGGGCTTAGTCCCAGCAGCTGCTCTAGCCCTGCACAGAAGCAGCCACTCCGTCACGAGTGGGACTCAGTGTCCTCCACTCCCCAACATCCCCTCGGTCCCACCGGCTGCATACCAAGCGATGCTGCTCCAGCACCCAGGCTGGAGCACCCATAGGGCCTGGGGGATGCAGGGGAAGGTTTGGGAACATTTTTCCAGAACTGCTGCTCCTGTCACCTGTGTGGGTCCTGTGTCCCCACTTGGTCTCTGTCAGCTCATCCTTTCTGGACTGGATGTCAGCATCAGCATCAAGTTGCATGCTTGGGAGTGGCATTTCTGGGTGGTGCAACTCCAGCCTGGTGCCAGCCTTGCCCTGTCCCTTCCTCATGGGCAGAGACAGGGCTGTCGGTCATGGCCATGGGCAGGGGGGTGCAGCATCCATCCGTCCATCCGTCCGTCTGTCCGTCCGTCCGTCCCTTTAAAGCCATCACCTTGTCTCTCCACAGACCCCGAGTCCCAGAGGAAGAGGACAGTGCAGAATGTACTGGACCTACGTCAGAACCTGGAGGAGACCATGTCCAGCCTAAGGGGCTCTCAGGTGTCTCACAGGTGAGGCCCCAGCACCAGACCCCCCCAACCCCTTCCCCACAGTCAGTGTCCATCCTGGGGCAGATGGGAAGTAGCTCTGCTCCTGGTGAGGGCCATGTGGGTGGGAGGGAATCAGCGGTGCTTTGTGACCTGAGGACCCTGTGCATGGAGGTTTGGGGAGAAGCTCCCAAATCCGTGGGGTGTTGTGTGGTGCTGCAGCAGAGTCCTGTCCCCAAAAGTGCTCTGGGACAGTAAGGGTTGGGGAGTGGTGGCAGTGAGGGGAGCTGACAGAGCAGAGAGAGGGGATGAAGTCTGTTCCCAGTGGTCGGGTGACCCTGAATGGACCACCATAGGTGAAGATACCACCTGTACCCACCCCGGTTTGCACCAGAGGCTCCATCCCTATCTGTGACTTAGTTTTTCTGCTCTGTGTAGGGTGATGATGGAGGAACTCTTGGCCAGAGCCCAAGAGCAGAGGTGGGAGTGCCCTGGGGTGCCCTGCCCAGACTAGAGCGAGGGAATGGTGGGGATGGGGACAGGACGAGCACTGCGTGGACAACCAGAGGACAGTGTGCTTAGGACACACATCTGGGACTGTCTGTGTCTCCCTGGGTCACTCAAGATCTTGCATGGTTTCTGCTTCATTCTGGATTTGCAAGGTTGTGTGGGTGTGAGCCAGTTGGGAAAGTGGGGATGCGTGAACATCCTTCTCCTGGAGTGTGTTGCCACCTCGTGGTCTCCCTCGATCCTGTTTTTTGTCTTGGAAGGGACAAAAAGCAGCAGCTTCCTCCCTCCTTTCACCCACCATTCACCATTACAGACCTTCCGTGTCACCCCTGAATGAGCCTTGTCCAGGATGAAGCAGCCCTTTGATCTCCCTCTTCATCACCTGAAATTTCTAGATCTTGCTCGCCCTTGCTGTGCTTCCTGGATGTTTTCCGAGCTGTGGCAGTGGGATTTGCATGGGGCCACAACAATATATTCTGAGCTGGCCATTTCCTGAAATGATCCATTACAGCTTGCCATCCCTTTTCTTGGTGCAGGAGCTGGGTCAGAGTCCAGCTCTGCTCATGCCAAGCCAGGGCTGCGTTGTGTTCATTTCACTTTCATCAGTGTCAAACTCCACCCCACTCCTCACACCAGTGTTCAGCTCCTTCAAAAATCCTCCTCAGCTCAGGCCTTAGGAAAATAGGGCGAGGACATTAAGGGTGATTAAATTAGCATTGCTGGTTCGATTTGACTCTTCACTATCGTTTCCTTTCCTTGATGAGCTGTGAGTACATCACATGGTGGATGCCTCAGCTGCATTCCTGCCATGGAGAAAAATGGCTATGGATAGCTCAGGGATCCCTATCCCTGCACTCTGTCCCTTTCAGCGGGACTTAAACATGTGAAGATCTTCCCTCTTATCCCATGACAGCTGAATTTATTTGGAAGCTTTTTTTATTCCAGTAGCCCACAGCAGCCTCGGCAGCTCCCTGCATCCCTCCAGGAGCTCCTCTGCGGCTGTGAGCCAGATTTTCCTTTCCCAAAGCTGTGTCAGCTCTTCCCTGGTACATTGTAATTACACACGTACCCACTCATTCTGCTCTTGGGAACACTTCCTACAAGTCTGTCCAATACAGATGTCATCTGCAAGTCCTCTGGATGTGCCTGCCTCGCTGGTGTCCTGTAGCTGCTTTGGGCTCTCTCTTTATTCCTTCCACAAACTATTCCTCAAATTTCTCTTGCTGTCCCCACTGAGTTCTTCCGTCCAGTGGCTGAGGGCTCAGTCTTTGCTGTTGCCTTGTTAGGGCACAATATTATTCCTTAAAGATGTCACCATACTCCTGGCAGCAGGGCTGCATGAACGTCCTTGGGGCTTAGAGAATCATGAAATCACAGAGTCACTGAGGAGACTCAGTGGACACTTGGAGGACGCTTGGAGAAAGTCTCTGAGATCATCAAGTCCAACCATTTCCCCAGCACTGCCATGTTCACCACTGCATCATGTTCCCAAGAGCCACATCCACATGTTTTTTAAACACTTCCAAGTATGGCGGCTCCACCACTGCTCTGGGCAGCCTGTGCCAGTGCCTGACCACCCCTTCAGGAAAGAAATTTCCTCCAATATCTAACCTAAACCTTCCCTGGCACAACTTGAGGCCATTTCCTCTTGTCCTGTCCCTTGTTCCCTGGGAGCAGAGCCCAGCTCTCCCCTAGCTGCCTCCTCCTGTCAGAGAGTTGTGGAGAGCCAGAAAGTCCCCCCTGAGTCTCCTTTTCTCCAGGCTGAGCCCCTTTCCCAGCTCCCTCAGCTGCTCCTGGTGCTCCAAACCCTTCCCCAGTTCTGTTGCCCTTCTCTGGACACGCTCTAGCCTCTCAATGTCTTTCTTGTCCTGAGAGGCCCAGAACTGAGCCCAGTATTCGAGGGGAAGCTTCTCTTCCTCCTGCTCAGAGACACGGTTGGCATCTGCTCTGAGCTTCCAGCAGCACATCCTCAAACAGCCTTTGTGCTGCTGACAAAAACAAAACCCTTTTAGTTTCCCCTTTTAGTTCCGCTTTAACAAACTTCTAGGTTTTTTTTATGTAGTTCCCTGTTTTAGATTCAATGCTGCAGCCTGGGTTTGGCTTTAGGTGCTCCTGCAGGAACGTTTAATCCAAGCTAGGGAATAATTTACTGATAGTAGTGTTTGGAGCCAATTTGAGGACTGTGGGTTCCCAAGGAGCTGCTCCAAGAAGTAATAGTTTCTTGTGGCTAAATTTAGTTTTAGAATCACTGTGTGCTCAAAATACACCCCGAGAGGCACAGGGAGTGATGGAACTCCCCATTTCTGAAGCACTCGTGGGCTCAGGGCTGGCTGCAGAGCACTGTGTTTGTGGGCAGCCCTTGGGATTGGACAGCCCTCTCCTGGGGTCATCTTTCCTGCCCAGATGTTGGGGGTTCAGTCTACAGGGGTTCAGTGTGAGGCTCTGCTGCAGGGACTGGTCCCAGGTCTGTCCCTCAGCATCCTTTCACTCACAGCCTCCACTCCCTGGCATGGCCCGCTGTCACATTCCCTGGGATCGGTGCCACCACCTCAGCTTGTCCTGTCCTGGGTCTGGTGTGATCTTGAGGTGTGGATATTGAAGTGCTGGGGGAGAAGTGGCTGAGCAGAAGTGGCCCAGACACAGGGGAGGATGTTCAGGCTTTCCACTAAAGGTGCCCTATTAGATGAGTTCACCACAGCTGGATTTTAGGGCTGGAGCCAGTTTCCAGAATAGTGCTGACCCACTCCCAGGTGTGTTTGCCACCAGTCCTGGTGGCACACCCGGCCCTGCTCCGAGGTGGATGGACTGGGCTGTGGTAGAGTGTTGCCTTTGCAGATTAACTTGAGCACAGAGCCCCCATCACACCCCATGTCGTGTTCCACCGTCCCTGGGGAGACATGGGCATTACTAAACACCGTGGTGCATGTCCCAGCGGGTCCTGGACTGTGGGACACTGGGCTGACACCAGGCAGGGAAGGAGGGGACTGTCTCTTGCCAGCTGAGATGGAGGGGGTCCAGGTCAGAGAGTGTCCCTGCAACCACAGTCCTGGGAGCCTCTGGCCTTGCCTGGCTGTCTCAAAATGGGCAGTTTTGGTATCTGAGCACTTGTAGACCCGGTTCCAGGGGGGTGAGGCAGGGCACAGATCTCCACTGCCCCCTATGCCCTGCCCTAACTCCCTGACTGCCTGTCCTTGCAGCTCTCTCGAGATGACCTGCTATGACAGTGATGAAGCCAACCCACGGAGTGTCTCCAGCCTCTCCAACCGCTCCTCCCCTTTGTCCTGGCGCTACGGACAGTCCAGCCCACGCCTGCAGGCCGGGGACGCGCCATCGGTTGGGGGGACCTGCCGCTCCGAGGGCACCCCGAGCTGGTACATGCACGGCGAGCGGGCACACTACTCACACACCATGCCCATGCGCAGCCCCAGCAAGCTGAGCCACATCTCCCGCCTGGAGCTGGTCGAGACACTGGACAGCGACGATGTGGAGCTGAAATCGGGGTACATGAGTGACAGTGATCTGATGGGGAAGACGCTGACGGAGGATGATGACATCACCACGGGGTACGTGCCCATGCAGGAAGTTGTGCCTAGACTGAGGCTCTCCAGAAGCTTTCACCCGCTCCTCTTCAGCTGGCGGTGGGGGAACACCTGGCACAGTGGGGATGGTTGGAGTGGAACATTGGTTACAGCCAGTCTGGTTAGGATTGGATCATGTCCCCACATCCCAGGAGATGCTTCCCTGCTAGCAGTGCTGGTGATGCTGGGACAGCTGGGTATTCTTGGGGCTGATAGGCTCCTGAGCCAGAATGAGCTGCTCTCCCAGCATGTGGGAAGTGTCCAGCTTGATCTGGGTGTTCCTGGAGCAGGGAGCTGGGAAAAGTGCATGGTCTGTAGCTGCAGAAGCCCTGAGCCAGAGTCCTGCTGGGGTGAATGCTGCTGCTGTCAGAAGTGCTGTTTAGTTTACACCAGTCAGTCTGAGTGGCTTCCTATGATGCAGGCACTGTGGGGACATCCTGTGGGACTCCTGGTAGTCCATGGTGGGACAGGCTGGGTTAGGTCCCAGCACCTCAGTGAGAACTGGGCACCGAGGTGTCATTGCTGATGGATGACTCCACATGGAGCAGAGTGTGCTGCTGAGCAGAGTCCCTCCTTCTGGGACCCCCATCAGCCTCCATCCTTCCACCCATGGGGCCAGGGGCATCTCCTGCCAGATGGGCACAACCCAACATTTCCAGAGCTCACATTTTCTTGCCAGATGTGTCCAGCTCCTGCTGTACTGTTGAGATGTCCCTGACTCTGGCAAGGGTCCAGGGCTTGAACATGTTGGAGGTTTCCTGTTTCAGCGCAGGAGAAAATAAATAACTTGGGCATTTGAGCTGTCCCAGAGCCCAATGAGGTATTTGGCCTCCTGACAGTGCTGCTTTGGCCCTCCTGGAGTGGCTGTAGTCACATCAGTTTGGTGCAGGATAGAGCACAGCCTGTGGCTTCACACCCATCCTGGGGTCAGTGCTCCCCAGATATAGCCTGTAGGCGCTTGTTGCAGCTGCAGGGGACATACCATTGGCTATCTGCTGGCTTCTGCCCCTGCCACGCTTCAGCTGTGGGCTGAGAGTGTCTGTGGCACCATGGGTGTCAGACCCATCCTCGCCATGGGCATGTGACCTGGGAGACTGCCCTGTGCTTGTAAATGAGGGACTTCTGTGCTGGTTTAACACGGACCCTCCTGTAGATCTCAACCTGTTGCTTGGCAGACAGACATCCCATGTCACCATGTTCTGCCACTGGCCACTGGACTGTGAGGTGATTGGCACTGGAGTAGATTTGGACTGCCCTGGATGGCTGAGGTTGCAGCAGGGCTGGCTGTGGGGATGAAGGGTACACTGCTCCCCATCTCCTTCCTTGTCTCATCTTGGTGCTGCTCATGCAGGTGAATAACCTTGGGGTGCCCTTGACTTCAGAGACAGTGCCAGGAGGGGTGCCTGGAGCAACACTTTGTATCCATCAACCACTGAGTAGGGGGAGTGTGGGCAGGGTCAGAGACCCATGGCAGCTCAGCCCTGCAGTGCTATGGGCAGGATTTACTTCTCCTTCAGGAAGGTACAAGCTTTGGGGATGGATCCCTGCATGGCGGAGCCTCTGCGAGGCCTTGGCAGCACCACAATCCCTTGATGTGGGTGAGGTGTCAGAGCTGCGGTGAGCTGGGCCATGGCCAGGTGCCACAGCCCCTGTTCCTGTGCAGGGTCCCCAGCATGATGCCCTGGATGTGCCTGGAGTTCTTTGCCATGCCAGAGACAGACTGGATGCTCTGTGCTGGGTACCCTCCCCAAGGAGGGGTGCAGGAGTGAGCCAGAGCAGCACAGGACCCTCTTACCCACAGGGGCATATCCTGGGGATCACCCATTTCACTGGGGTCGTTGTGGACACAGAGCCATGTAGTGACCTACACAGCTTCATGGCTTCATCCCCCATGGCCCCACAGCCAGGACTTGAGGGGTCTCCCAGAGTGGGCAGCATGGCAGGGTCTCTGTCCCAGAGCCTGCCTTTGGCTGGGTGCTGGGGTACACTGAGGTGCCTTGTCCAGGACACTCTGGGTGCAGAGCCCAGGAAATAGAACAGGGGCATTCCCTCCTACTGAGAGCCAGATGAGACAAGGTGCTGGCCAGGAGCACTCATCCATCACAGCCCCTCATCCAGACCCCACTCAGCCAGCACATCCTTCCACCCAGTGCAGCTCCTTATCCAGCCTCCCGTCATCCAGCACAGCCCCTCACCCAGCACAGCCCCTCACCCAGCACAGCCCCTCATCCAGCCTCCTCGCTGGCTCTGACCTAGAAAGCCACCACCGCCCCAGGCCCCGTCTCCCGGTGCTGCTAATGCACCGGGCAGGAGCTGCGTGCTGCAGATGGGGCCAGCAGCCCCCAACCCAGGCCGCAGGGCAGCGTCCCCCGCACCGCGCCGGCGCACACCCCAGCTTGTAGGGCAGTAGGTCACAGACGGCTCAGAGGACGCAGTGACACGTCCCTGTTGGAGACGTGTGGGGCTGTGGGATGCAACCCGGCATCCCTGTGATTCAGTGGGGAAGCAGACTGGAAGGAGCAAGGGCTGAGGTAGGTGAGACGCCTGGGGCCAGGGGACTGCCTGCAAGGTATTGAGGTGGATTCAGCTGGGTGAGGTTGGGGTGACCCCAACCAAGGAGGCTGTGGGGGACTTGAGGCCCAGCTCAAAGAGGGAGTGGGATGCAGGGATTGGCTGGGGACACCCGAGACCCCAGCAGCATTCCTGTGTTATCCAAATGTACTGGCATCCTGGCTCCTCGCCCAGCTGTGCCTGCATCCATTGGCATGACACTTGCCTCTCCTCTCTACCTGCTGGTGGTTTCAGGGTCTGGAAAGCTCTTGCTTTGGCCCCCTGTTTGGCAGCACATACCTTTTGTTCCCGGTGTCACTATATCCTCCTTGTGCATGACATCAGGGCAGGGACCTGGCACAGGGAGCACCCACCAGGATGTGTCTGGGGTGACTGAAGAGATGGAAGGGATGCTGCTACTCTCCTGCCCTCTCCTGCCTGTCCTGGGGCCTAGGCAGGGCGTGGACAGAGATAGCACTCAGGCTGTTCTCCAACACTAAAACATATTCACTCCCTTCCTTGGGCAACTCCGGTTCCCACTCGCCACCATTTAGTGGTCACTTGCTATTCCCTGCCCTGAGGCCAGTTCCAGGAAGGGTTCGGTGCCGCCAGTGATGCTTTCCCACCCATCTAGGCTGGGGTTGTTCCCTGTGCACTGGAGGTCACCCCACCAAGGTCACTCCACTGGGAGCTCCTGTCTGCATAGCTGCAGCGTGGGTGCCTTCGTGTACAGACCTGCACGTGAACCAGGCAGTGGTGAGGAGCATGGAGCGGGATGTGCAAATCAGGTTTGGCCTGGTTTTGTTCTGGCCATGTCCTGCATGTCTGAGCAGTGCCACCACAGTGTTGGTGGCATGTTGGTGTGTCTCCCCCTGGGCCGTATGTGCCCAGAACCTGACTTGATGTAGTGTGTCCTGAGTAGTGGCTCAGCACCGTCCCTGGGTGTTCCCTAGGGCCAGCTGGGTCACAGTGGGAGTGAGTGGGATGCTGCAAGGCTTTGCTGCAGTCAGGAGCTCATGGGGTGCAGAGGGAGCTAGCGGGGCTGGCTGCTGAGTCAGCACCTTCTGCTGCAATGGCTACAGGAGCAGTGATGATGGTCTGTGTGTGCTGCAGGGCTGTGGTGTGGTAGTGTAGCTCTGGAGCCAGTCCCTGGGGCTCTGCATGTCCCTTGGGGCTTCCAGAGTCCTCGGGGAATCTTTGTGTGACTCTGGGACTGCTGTGATTTCGGGATGTCCTTTTGCATCTCATTTGTTGGGGGTAGAAAGGGAGGCAGCATTGCATCCCACCACAGCAGTGGCAGCATCTGCACCCTCATGGGCCGGGTACTGCCGTGACTCTGCTCATGGGCATGAAATGGAGCTGAGGCAGCAGCTTTTGGAATTGGGAGTGCAGGGCACATGTGTCTAGCTCACAGCATACCCCAGGCACCGTCCCAGGTCACTGTGATGCTGCTGCTAGCAGCCAAGCACTGCAGAGCCTGTGGTCCCCTCCAGCAGGGCTGGGGGCTGCCAGCAGCATCCTCCCGGGAGGGATGTTCTGGAGCTGACACCCGCTGTGCACTGGCTGGCCTGGCTCTGGCTTCCTCGCAGCTCCTCTGGCTTGGTTCAGCCTGTAGGCGGGAGCAGATGTTTGGCTCAGGTCCCCAGGAGCAGCAGGGGAGCAGCCGCCCTTCCTCCTGCTCCAAGCAGGACTGGCGCTGGAGCCTGCTCCCTTCCCTCGAGTGCCCCTTGCTCCACTTTGGCTAGTCCAAGATGACCCCATGTCCTGTCCCAGTGAGCCCATGAAGTCATTCCTCATCAGGGGCATCCCGTGGGGCATGGCTGTGGCCCTGCACGTGGCCTGGCGTGTGTGTGGGATCCTGGCTGGCCAGGGAGCAATATTGTATAAATATTTGCTGGGCTGCGCTGTGTGCTGGGCTTGGCGAGTTTCTTCCACCAGCTGGGTAAGGGGATGCTCTCAGAAAGGGGCCCCGGGACCCCACTGGGCATCAGCACCACTGAAGTGCCTTCCTGTGCGCTGCTTTCTAGCAAATCCCTCCTTTGGGATTTGGGTTGAGCACCCAGTGCTGATCCCTGGCCCCTGGGGATGTGACAGCGGCTGCATGAGACATGTTTTGGGAAGGGAATCCTGGGGTTGTGAGGCTTGGGGGAACAGGGCACCTGGGGGTCAGTGCACGCCCAAGATGCGGGAAGCTGCTGGCCCCTGCGGCTTGTTGATGAGGCTGGATGTGGACACAGGGCAGAGCCAAGTGCGGGGTTGGACCTCACACACCCATGTGCCCTGGGGAAAGCTGCTGGGGAGAATGTGACCCCCAAACCCACCTGTCTCTCTGCACGCCACCTGGGGACCTCAAGACCTGGCTTTACCATGTGCCACCCTGCCGCCTGTGGAGGAGCCTGGTCACTGTGGACTGAGGCGTCCGAGATCACCGGCTCTTCCAGACAACAGGAAAAATAGGAATTTCACAAGCAAGCTGAGTCACGCTGCTCCCCACCCCGGCACTGCCCTGGGACTCTCTGAGCATTGCACGTGGCCTCTGCAGCCCTCTGTGTGCCGCGGTGGCCCGGGTGAGGCTCCATACGTCACTGAAACTGCCAGCGGAGATCCCTGCACCAGGACACATTTCCTCCAGGGTTTCCACCTCTTGGGGGGGAGCAGAGGGGTGAGCTCTCAGCCAGGAGTGTCGTTGGGGTCCATGGCTGATGTCACTGCAGCAGGCAGTGAGTGCTGGCTGACCCCCCATGACCTCGGCCTTGCTGCCGCGGGGAAATCAGACCCTGCTATTACTGCGGTTGATGGTGCAGGGCTGGGATGGAGGCACAGCCTGGCCACGGGTCTCCCCTTGCAGGGACCACGCATACTCAAGGGTCCTGTGGTGGAGTCCTCTGTACCCCTCAGGGATCTAGGGGTCCAGAGAGCAGAGGCAGTGCTGCCTGGAGAACGGGGTCCTGAATCAACTGTGGGATGTGATGTTGATCCTCTTTCACTGGGTGAGCTCAAGCAAGTCAGATCCTCCTTCCCTACCTCAGTTTCCCCATCTGCCAGATCTCTGCAGACCCCTGTTCCTTTGAGTGCAGCTTCGGAGAAAGGTGCCAGATCTTTTCTTGGGTTTGTTTTCTTTTCTGCAAATCAACAGTACCCAAAATCCAAGCAGGAGACACCTACAGTCAAGGTAGCCTGACTTTCTATAGGGGCTGGAGTTCTCTGAGGGGGTACCTGGGGGTCTGGGGGCAGTCTTGGAGGGTACAAAGGGGTTTACAGGGCTGTGGGGGTCAGGGAAGTCAGGGAGTGTTGTTACACTCTGGTTCCTGATGTGGATGTGAGGAGGATGCAGAGCCCCGCCCTGCACACATCCATGGGGAGCTCCCAACCCCCTCAACGGGATTTATGAAGCTAATTGGTTTTTTTGCCCCATTAAGTGGAGGAGAGGGGGAGGGTGTGAAGAGCCCACTCTGTGCCTGTGCTTTCCTCACTGCTCCTACTTCAAGTCACAGCATGAGGCTGGGGCTGGGACCACCAGTGCCACAGAGCCACCTCAATGCCAGTGATCTGCTGATGTGGGGTGTGGGACTCCCTCAGTGCACATACTGCATTTCCTCCTCTGCCACAAGAGGAAGGGGCCAGGGCAGACCAGGACTTGCTTCCATCCAGGGTGGGCTTCAGGATGGCAGTGGGGATCTGGCTGGACCAGCCTGGCAGGGACGTGAGTGTCCGGAGCCCTGGCTGTTGCCAGTGGGTCTGGGTGCTACGTGGGCAGGTGCCTGTGCTGGTGTGAGATAGGTGAAGCAAAGAGAGTTCAAAACTGTCCAGCTCCAACAGCAACCTCTGCTGAGAAATGTGCTGGGGGTACTCCTCTCTACAGGGCTCAGTGCCTGTGCTGCTGCTCAAGGGTCTGCTGTGACCAGCAGCGATTCTCTGCTGTCATCTCTCACCAGGCCCATGGCTCTGGCGGGATCAGAGCTGCCTTTCTGAGAGGCTGCAGTGCTGGGCTGTCCCAGGCTGGCTTCCCTGCCATCTGGGATGCCTAGATTTGCGCCCAGCTGAAGCTGCTCTGAGCCTTGCCTGAGCCAGCCATGGCGGGGCTGAGGCAGCCAGCCAGAAGAGGAGGGAAGGGACAGCATCCGGCATCGTGCCAGGCCGGAGGGAGCGGAGGGATGCAGTGCTGGACGGGCTGTGCCGCCGCACCCGTTGGCGCACGTGGCCGTGCGGCCGTAACCGCAGGGCTGGCTGCACCACCAGCCCCTGGCCATGAGCTCCTGCCAGGGCTTGGTAGTGTGGGCATGAGCTGATCAGTGGGGACAGGGATGGTCAGGTACCCCTGTCCTGCCATGCCGTGCTGTGCGTACCATGCCATGCTTGGGCAAGCCCTGTGTGGTGAGTGACAGGTCAGTGGGGAAGGAGCCAAGAGGCGTCGCCTTTGCTTCAAGGAAGGAATTACTTATTTCTCAGCCTGCAGGATCTGGTCTGTCTCACCAAGGCTGCAGTTAACTCTCTCTGCCCTCCGTGGCTGGGCTGGCGAAGTTGTCCCTGGTGTTACCATCCCGGTGAGAAACCTACCCTGCAACATGGCTCTTGCTGTGATATGAGAGAGAAAAAAGGGATAAAAGTGGGGGTTTTGGTCGATGAAAGGCAGAGCAGGGCAAGCATGGGTGTGCTTCCTGGGGATGAGCGCTGAGGTGGCCGGGAGCAGCTGTCCCAGCACCCCACAGTGGGACCCACATCGAGGAGGTAGTGCCTTTGGGGAGAGAGAACAGGGCGGTTTGGAGGGCACTGAGTCCAAGCCCAGAGCTGTGGAATGGCCTCTGATATCACATTGTGGGCTGGACTGAGGGTCACTGATGCTGTGTTTGGGGATGTGAATCGTGGTTTGAGGGCTCTGCGGGCATCTGGAGGGATGCTGGGGGACACCAGGGACAGGAGTCGGGGCCGTGGGCCGGGGGGCAGAATGCGGAGACATGGCCGCGGAGCTGGGGCGGGTGAGGCTTGGAGCCGAGGCGCCGGGCCCGTCCCGGGGGGGGACGGGGAGGGGCCGATGGACGGCGGAGGGGGTCCTGTGCCGCTGTCGCTTTAAGGCGCGGGCAGCGGGGCGGTCCTGCCGCCTCCCGCCCCTCTCGCCCGCCNGCATGGGCAGGGAACGGGCACCGCACCGGCACCGGGCGGGGGCGCGGCCAGAGCTCGGCCCCGGCAGACAAAGCCCCGCGCCCCGGGGCCGCTCCGCGGGCGGTGCTTTGTCTCGGCTGCGCTGCGGGGTGGGAAAGGGGGGTCGGGGCAGCATCGGAGCGGCTCCCACGGGCCTTCCCATCCTCCGCCCCGGCGCCCCCATCCTCCGCCCCGGCCCGTGCCCCGCACCTGTAATACGGCCGGGCCTACCCTCCGCGGGACTCCCGAGGCTCTGGTGCCTCTGGACGTCGGGTCTGACCCCGGCGCTGCCGAGCGCGGGACTCCGAGTCGGGGTGCGGCCGGGGCGGGGCGGAGCATCGCGCCGTGGTCCCGGTCCATCCTCCGCTCCCTACCGGTGTAGCCACCTCCCCGCGCCGGGGCTGGGGCCGGAGTGCCCGTCTCCGAGGCTGTGCCGGACCATCCCGCCCTCAGCGAGTCCGTGTGCCCAGCGGCGCCGCGGAGTGCGGCAGGACGGACGCACTGCCCTTGAGCATCCCTGCTTCCGGGGGCTGCTGGCGGGTGGGTTCGGTGCGGGACCGTCTGCAGGAGCTGGGAATGGTTCTGGCTAAGATGGAGGGGATGGAGCACAAAGCAGGGGGTCAGTTTTGCCCCAGAGTGACAGTCTGACATGGCTACCCCCTGTTTGTGGGTTCAGGGGGGCACTCGAGGTGCCAGGGCTTGGCCATGCTCCAGGGTTTTGTACTTGCTGAGGGGCCATTGGTGCTGTGGTTGAGGTTTTCCTTGCTGTGCTGCCTGTGGCATACACGTATCGGTTTAGAGATCTCTCAGTGCACCAGCTCTGTGCCCTGTAAGAGAGCCAGAGACACTCTTACAGTGTGCATTTGGCTCCCCAGCCTCATACCATGGTCTTAGTGATTTTGGGATATAACCTTCCCTGTTGTCTTTTCTTGGCACGGCTGTCAAGGAGGATTTGGAGTCACCTCCTGCCTTGGCCTAACCTCTGACCTTGTATCCCTTTCTCAGTGGCTCTCTGGATGCCTGGGGCAAGTGAGGGTGTCGCATGCATGGCTGGGAGAGTGTTTGGAGTTTCCCTGCCTGGCCCCAAAAGCCAGACTGAGACACCCAGCACCACGTGTGGCCCCAGCCGTGTTGCCATAGGACACTGTCCTAGGAAGCCTGGCCTCGCTCCTGGCACTGCCCACTTCCAGGTGATGCTAGGCTGGGAGAGGAGTTTTGCTGCAGGCTCTGGGGTGAGGATTTCCGTCCCAGTGGGAACTCACCCTAGGTGTGGGGCTGGTGATGAGACATGGCTTGGAGCTGAGGAACTCAGCAGCACATCCTGAGTGCATGATCCTGTTGAAATCACTTCCTGGGCAGCAGCATCTGCTGGCTCTGTCCTGGAAGCTGCTGTTGGGGGCACAGGGAGCTGTGTCTGTCCTGGCTTTGGCCAGTGTGTGATGAACTCCTCCCCTATGGAAAGAGCAGGACATGCAGTGCAGGTCTTATGGTGCTGGAACTGCCTTTGTTCCTCCTTTGTGAGCTTTGGGCATTGGACGGGGATGCTTTTGCTCTGCCACTGCTGTTGGGACTCGGGTGTTTGCTGGGCTTCACTTGCACCTCTGTGGCCCCTATGTAGATAAACAGGCATCTCTTGCAGAGACTGAGGCTGGCTGCAGCTCCCAGCTCTGCTCCGCACTACTATGCCACAGCTTGTCACATCATGGCATGGCGTGGGTTGGAAGGGACCTTAAAATTCGTCTTGTGCCATTCCCTGCCATGGCCAGGGGCATCTTTCACTAGGTCAAGTTGCTCCAAGACCCATCCAACCTGACCTTGAACATTTCAGTGATGGGGCAGCCACAGCTTCTCTGGGCAGCCTGTTCCAGTGTTGTCTCCTGCAGCTTCTCACAGGCCCTGGGAGGCTGCGAGGCCTCACTGACCTACTCAGCTGCTGACCTGAAAGGTGCTGTGCTCATCCTGCTGGAAGGTGCTCCATGCATGTCTGTGCCAGATTGCCATGGGCACAGCCCAGCGCTGTGGAACCAGCCATGCCCTTGGGGCACCCAGGCAGCTGCTGCCCCAGTGTGGTGCTGACTGATGGCCCTGCAGATGGCCTTGTGCACACTTGGCTGAGCCCTGGCATGGAGCAGCCACCTCGGCATAGCAGCAGATCCCAGACTTGCTGCCTCTGGCTGCTGGGAGCTGAAGAGGGGCAGTAGGGTGCAGTGCATGGGGACCACTCCAGGAAGGGTGGATGCTGTGGGATGGTTGGTTTGTTTATTCCAGCAGTCCTTCCATTTCTGACAATCCTGACCTGCCTCCAGGGTCAGAGCAGGTTGCCGGGGGCTTGTTGCCAGCTGTGATGCTGCCAGCCCTGTGGTGTGGGTGCTGGCTTCCCTGAACTGCAGATGTCCCTCCGTCCCCACCAAAGCTCCACAGAGCCTTACTGGGGAGAAGCAGGGTCACTGAGGCTTGTGTGCCAGAGAAACATGAGCCAATGCCAGGCTGGGCTGGAGCCAGCCATGGGCCCTGCATGTCATGTCCCTGCCATGGGCACTACCAGGAGCTGGTTTTTGCCCCAGCAGCCCCTGGAACAGGGAGATCCTGCGGGTGGTGGGACCCACTGGGCTGAACAGAGGTCTGATGCTGTCTCTCCCTCACAGCTGGGATGAGAGCAGCTCCATCAGCAGTGGCCTCAGCGATGCGTCCGACAACCTCAGCTCAGAGGAGTTCAATGCCAGCTCCTCGCTCAACTCCCTGCCCTCCACCCCCACCGCCTCGCGCAGGAACTCGGCCATAGCGGTAGGTGCCAGTGGCACACGGACCCTTTCCAGCCCCTATCCCAGCTTTCCTGCCTCCACCTCGGTGGGAAAGAGGGCATGGACGGTGCCAGTGTGAGGAAGCAAGGATGGCACAAGGGTGTCTGCTGCATCCTTCTCCCAGCTGTCTGATTCTCTGGGGATGGGTTTGGGGTGGGTGCCAGGGGTATCCCTGATTCTGCTCTGCCCCCAGCTGCGCACGGACTCAGAGAAGCGCTCACTGGCAGAGAGCGGACTGAGCTGGTACGGCGAGGGTGACGAGAAGGCACCCAAGAAGCTGGACTACGACAGCAGCAGCCTCAAGATGGAGCATGGCTCCTCCAAGTGGCGGCGGGAGCCCTCGGAGGGCGGCGAGGAGGGGCCCAAGGGTGGTGAGCTGAAGAAGCCTGTCAGCCTGGGCACCCCGGGCTCCCTCAAGAAGGGCAAGACTCCTCCAGTGGCTGTGACCTCCCCCATCACCCACATGGCCCAGAGCACCCTCAAAGTGGCAGGTAAAAACCAGTTTGGACGGGGTCCAGTTCCTTTGATGGGGAGAAGGTTGGGTGCTGTCTTTGTGTGCTTTCCCCAAGCATGTGGGCCATGGGATGGCCTATGGCTGTGCTCAGACCTGAGAGCTGAGTGTGGGCTGGAAGGGGAGGCAGGGCTCTGTTGTGGGCTGTAAGCAGGCTAGGGGTCTTTGCCTGCCCTGTGGTGTCAAGTCCACACACCAGGCTGGGGAGTCGTTGAGTGTACCAAGGGTCTGGCATGTCCCTTCTCCATCACATCACTGCATCTCTGGTGCCCATGTCCTGTCTGGGCTGGTTCACTTCCAAATATTCCCAAAAGCCTCCAGGGACACTAACCTGTCCTTTCTTGCCACCAGGCAAGCCAGAGACGAAAGTCACTGATAAGAGCAAGCTGTCAGTGAAGAACACGGGCCTGCAGCGCTCCTCCTCCGATGCCAGCCGTGACCGCACCACTGACGCCAAGAAGCCGCCATCAGGGCTTGCACGCCCCTCATCCTCCAGCTCCTTTGGCTACAAGAAACCAGCTCCTGCCACTGGCACGGCCACTGTCATGCAGGCTGGGGGCTCGGCCACTCTCGGCAAGATCCAGAAGAGCTCTGGCATCCCTGTTAAGCCAGTCAGTGGGAGGAAAACAAGCCTCGATGTCTCCAATGCACCTGAGCCTGGGTTCCTGGCACCAGGGGCTCGCTCCAACATCCAGTACCGCAGTCTGCCCCGGCCGGCCAAGTCCAGCTCCATGAGTGTGACCGGAGGCCGCAGCGCAGCCCGGCCGGTCAGCAGCAGCATTGACCCCAGCCTGCTGAGCACCAAGCAGGGCAGCATCTCAGTGTCGCGTCTCAAGGAGCCATCCAAGGTTGGCACTGGCCGTGGCACACCAGCCCCCGTGAACCAGACAGACCGTGAGAAGGAGAAGGCCAAGGCCAAGGCAGTGGCACTTGACTCCGAGTGTGGCACCCTGAAGAGTGCCAGCTCACCTGAGAGCACCCCAAAAGCCCAGGCCAACCTCCCGCCATCAGCCAAGGTGGCTGAGCTGCCCCCTACACCTCTCAGGTATGATTCTTCCACCTCCCGAGGCAGCAGGTGCCTGGCACTGCTGTGCCCAGCACCGGAATGTCACTGTTATCGTAACAGATGACACAGACTCCATAGGCTGGGTTTGCAGAAATTCCACCTTTACTACAAATTCTTCTCCTTTTATATAATGTTCTGATCCAGCTGGACCAGATTGGTCAATTAATCAATACATTTCACCTAGTTGGCTAGCCAGCTCAATGCCCTTCTTATAAACAATCTTTTGGAGAACAAGAAAACAGAAAGTAGAAAAAACAGCACCTGCAGGTTGTTTATACTAGCAAGTTATCATTGTTTGGGCTCAACTTACTTAGGGCCTCCCAAGTCGATCCTGGGAAAACTTAGTTTTCTCACTCTCTGACCAGGCTGTGGAAACCACACCAGTACCTGACTCTCACCTGTTTCCTTACCAATTTCCTCTCTCCAGAGCAGCTGCCAAGACCTATGTGAAGCCTCCCTCACTGGCCAACTTGGACAAGGTCAACTCCAACAGTCTGGACTTGCCCTCCTCCAGCGAGCTGCACACCCCACACACTGCCAAGCTCCAGGACCTGCACCCGGCCGGCGGGCACCTTGCGCCCTGCTTCAGCCCCAGCCCTGCCCCCATCCTCAACATCAACTCCGCGAGCTTCTCCCAGGGCCTGGAGCTCATGGGTGGCTTCAGTGTCCCCAAAGAGGGCAGGATGTACCCCAAGCTCTCCGGCCTTCACCGCAGCATGGAATCCCTGCAGATGCCCATGAGCCTGCCCAGTGCCTTTTCAGGGGGCAGCACCACCATCTCCGCCCCTGCTGCTGCACCCCCTGCCAGCGCAGAGGAGGAAGAGGAAGAAGAAGAGGCAGGAGAGCTGGGCTGGAGTGGGAGCCCCCGGCTCACACATGTGGACAGGTATGGCTGGAAGGAGGTTGGTGGGCTGCTGCGGCACCTTCATGGGCACACATTGCTCCTTGCTGTTCTGCCATGTCCTTTGCTGGCTTCGGAGTCTCTTCCTGCTACATTTCTAGGGAAAAGCTCTCTGTTCTGCAGCTCAATCCCCATGGTTCCTTCCCTAGTCTGTGCAGGGATGTCACTGATCTTTTCTTCCCTTCCAGTGCCAACCGCGACAGGAACACACTCCCGAAGAAGGGGTTGAGGTAAAAGAGCCCAAATCACTTCTGGGTTGTGCTGGGGCGGGAAGGGGAGGCTTTCCAGGGCAGTGCCCCTGAGCCAGGGAAGCTGGGCTGCAGTGCAGTGGGCAGGAGCTGGACGGTGCTGGTCGATATTACCATGCCTATCTGCGGCTCCCCAGGTACCAGCTCCACTCCCAGGAGGAGGCCAAGGAGCGGCGCCACTCCCACGCAGTCAGCGGACTCCCCGAGTCGGACGAGCAGCAGGAGCTGCCCTCACCCCCCGCCCTCCCCATGGCGCTGGTCGGGAAGGGTCCACTCACCAGCATTGGTCAGTGCCCTCCGCTGCCAGCCCCTTCCCTCCTGCTCCCCGTGCTCCCTGTGTGATGTGCTCGTGCTCCCCTGGGTGCTGCTTGTCTCCTTGACACCACCAACACCACCACCTGGTGCTTCGGGTACTGGATTGGGACCAAGGATGTCCATCACTTCTGCTTTAGGGCTTCTCATCCACCTTTGGGCCTCAGGCCATGACTGCTCCTCTAGGAGTGCCTAGCAGGGCAAGGGGTAAGCCCTGCTCTGATCTGACCAGGACCTGCATGTTCCTGGAGGGTTTGGGGGGTCCAGGCAGACAGGTTGGGGCAGCAGGCTCCGCTCCTGCACCTGCAGGTGTTGGGCATGTGGCATAGTGGTACCCGCTTGGCCCTGGGGTAATGGATTTGTTTTTCAGCCCTATGATTACCTTGGTGCTGATGTCCAGGTCTTCCCAGCATCAACCTGCCTTTTAGCTTTCCCCAGCCCCTCCTTGCTTTGGGACCACAGTCCCTGCTTCCTCACTGCATCGCAGCTCTCATGGATCACTCCCAGTCCTGCTTCCCCATCCTGATGGCAGGTCCCCAGTGTGACTCTGACCCTGTCTCCTCCCCGCTTTCTCCTTGCAGTGAGCCCCACTGCCACCACAACCCCGCGGATCACCCGCTCCAACAGCATCCCCACCCACGAGTCCACCTTCGAGCTGTACAGCACCTCTCAGATGGGCAGCACCCTCTCCCTAGCCGACAAGCCCAAGGGCATGATCCGCTCGGGCTCTTTCCGGGACCCTGTGGATGATGGTGAGAGTGTGCTGTGCTCCTGCCCAGGCAGAGGAGGCTGCAGAGGGCTGGTGGGGCTCCCTGTACCCTTGTCCCTTCCTGCTGGTGCTGCCATGGCATTGTTGGATGGGTCGCTGCGTCTCGTTCATAGCATCAGAGCAGGGACAGCAACACTGAGGGGTCTCTTGGACTCTGTGCTGATGTCAGCCCTGGGTCTGCTCTGACCTCCATGGGTACTCAGGGTCCTTGGGTTGCCACCAGGGTGCTGTGACACTGGGGAGGACGGGATCCAAGCAGACAGGGAGGGTAGCAGAGCCCCCAGGTGGAAGGCAAGCACTGAGAAATGGGCAGTGCTGAGCCACTGCCATCCCACCTTGTACTTCCCCCAGGCCGCCTCAGAGCCCTCCACCCCTGAGAGCCCAGTCACCAGCTGTGCCTTGTAGCCCCTGGGTGCTGCTCTCCAGGGCACCCTGACATCTCGGGTTTTCCTGTGTTGCAGTTCATGGATCGGTGCTGTCCCTGGCCTCCAGTGCGTCCTCCACCTACTCCTCTGTAAGAGCCACCTCCGTGCTGCGCTGCTTTGTGCATGGCTGGGGGATCCGGGTGGGACTGGGTGGGGCTCTGTGCATGCCTCTGCCTGGCGCTGAGCCTGTCTGTACCTCGCTGCCCCCCTGACTGCCTGCCTCTGTCTGTCTGTCCCTCTCTGCTCTCATGCTGCCAGGCTGAGGAGAAGATGCAGTCTGAGGTGAGCCCACACCCTTTGCTCACGCCTGCCCCTGCCCCCAGTGAGGGCAAGTGCCTGACCGCTCTCATCTCTCTGCTCTCTCCCCATAGCAAATCCGCAAGCTGCGCCGCGAGCTGGAGTCCTCGCAGGAGAAGGTGGCCACGCTGACGTCCCAGCTGTCCGCTAACGTGAGTCCCCATGGGACCCCTGTGGGGCACCCCACTCCATCCTTGCAGGCCATAGGGCAGATGCTGGATGTGCCCATGGAACCCCTGATTTCCCCTTCAGCCTTTTGCATCCCACACCTGGCAGTGGGTGCTCACCTGTCCATGGGTTTTCACCAAATGTGGGGGCTCACCTGTTTCTCCACTTCTCCCAGGCCAACCTGGTGGCGGCCTTTGAGCAGAGCCTGGTGAGCATGACATCTCGCCTGCGGCACCTGGCCGAGACCGCCGAAGAGAAGGTGGGTGTGTCGTGGTGCTCGGTGGGGCTCATGGGGTTGGTGGATGCTGGACTTGCGTGATTGCCCCAAGGGTGCTCTTAGGGTGGGTGCTCCATCATCAGGATGCACTCCATGGCTCCCATCTCTGCTGCCCCAGGACACAGAGCTGCTGGACCTGCGAGAGACCATTGACTTCCTGAAGAAGAAGAACTCAGAGGCCCAGGCTGTGATCCAGGGTGCTCTAAATGGCACCGAAGTCACTCCCAAAGGTAAGGCATGATGCTGCAGCCCTTCCTGAGCTGGGATGCTCCTGCTGGGACTGGCACAGGGCCCCAGGCCACACCCTCTCGTGGGGAAAGTTCATCTGGAGGCAGGGTGCCCTGGGCAGCAGTTTCACCTGGGATCTTTGAGTGTCTGAGACCATGAATGGACAACCATAGCTGTCTCCATGGGAGGTCACAGGGCTGGCATGTAGAGGAGTGGTTGTTTGTCAGTCTTGGGAGACCTCCTTGCCAGTCCCTTTGCCATCAGCTGGTTTTGCCTGCTGATCTTGGCTTTGTTCCCCTAAGTGCTGTTTCTAGCCCCAAAACCCCAGTGTGAGTGCAAGGGGCTGCCAGGGAGATGGCCTGGGACAGCAGCAGGGTGATACATGCCCTGGGCGTCTCTCTGGCAGCTCCCATGTGGTGTCTGAGTCCCATGTCATTGTTACAAGGTGGCTCCAAGAGCTCAGAAAATGTTGGGTGGGAGGAGGGATTGGGTGTAGGGAGAGAGGACCATAGGGTGCTCTGGCATTGGGACAGTTGCAGGTAGCTGATCCCTCCTTTCTCAATCTCTCCTCCACTTTTGGCGGACCCCAGAACTGCGTATCAAGCGGCAGAACTCCTCTGACAGTATCTCCAGCCTCAACAGCATCACCAGCCACTCCAGCATCGGCAGCAGCAAAGACGCTGATGCAAAGAAGAAGAAGAAGAAGAGCTGGGTGGGTTGGATGGGGCACTGGCAGGAGAAGTGGGGCTTGGGGAGCCACTAGCAGGGTCTGCTCAAGGTCAGCCCCACAAACCAGCTGCTCTCAGTCTGCCTTGGCTTTGTAGTGTTGGTGCCCCCTCTCCCCTGGGGACAGCAGTGGTGAGGACAGTGTAACTGCCATGGATTTGTGTCTTGAATTGTTGGCTGGGACTTCTCCAGCCCCTCCAGGAGTTTCCCAGCCCTGGCCCTGCATGCCTGCTTCCTTGTGTATTCCCCCATGTCTCCCTCCTGCGCACGCAGGCTCTGACAGTGTGGAGGGCTGACACCTCGGCCAGGCAGCCCCGTCCCTGCTCCAGGCAGCTCTGAGCTGGATGTGCGATTAAGTCTTGCTTTGTTTTGTTTCTCTTTCCCTATGCTGACCTCAACTCTTTTTTTCCAGGTTTACGAGGTAAGTCCCATGCTGTCCAATCTACCTGTGCCCAGCCAGGGCCCTTGCTCCATTTCATGGGACAGTGCTCATACACTCCCCATCCCATCCATTCCACTGGCACTAACCCCAGCACAGGCCATCCTGGGTCCCCAGCCAGGCTGTGCCCACCTTGGCTGCTTCCTTTGATATTAAGGACATATATGCACCCACAAGGAGGGGGTTGAACTGCCACAGGCAGCAGGAAGGGCTCACATGGGACCTGCCCTATGGATGGGAACAGTCCCCTTCTTGCCTAGGGAAGGCAGGCACACTACTGACTTCCTGTAGCTGGATCTTTTGGGATGGAGACCTTGGTGGAGCCCTGCTAGTGTCACTGAGGGCACTGCCCATCTCTGCCTCTTCAGGGCTGCCTGATGTGGCTCTGTCGCTGCCAGCACCCACATAGGTCTCAGTGCTTTCCTGCTTCCACCATCAGCAGAGCTGAATACCTACTTTGTTTACACTGAAATGAAATGCTTTTGGTTTTGGGAACACCCTAGAGCAGTCTGCTGGTGCCTGTGGGGATTCGGACAGATCCTGTGTGTTCTCCATCCCTTCTTTCTCCCACCTTGCCTTGGAGCAGGCCCTGGCACTCCAGGACATATGTTGTGAGCCCAGGGTGTCCATCCTGCTGCTCTCCTACCGGCTGGTGGGACCCAGTTTGGGTCCAGTTTGGTCCCTGTGCAGCGTCCATGCCCTCCCTGGCCCCAGCCTTCTCACTCACCACTGCTCTGTGTGTGCTGTGTGCATGCTGCATGCTCAGATGAGACACCAGCATGCTCTGTGGAGGGCTGGCTGCCCCTTTGTGCTTCCAGCAGGATCCACGGGGCAGAGGGAGGTGTGGGGCAGGACCCTGTCTCTGCAGTGGCTGGAGCAAGGGACATGTTTGTGAATAAATGCCTCTTGCTGAAATGGCTGTGGTGGGGTGAATGTGGGAATGGATTGGCCCTTCTTGATGGACTAGGCTGCTGGTGCCATGCCTGAACAGCCCGGTGTAGGTGGTGCTGGGGAGCAGGGCTGGGAGACATCCTGACCAGGACATGGGTCCCACTCTTTGGGGCTCTGGTGCCATCTAGGCTGGGGTGAGTGTTGCCCAAAGGGCTGTGCACTCCATCCATTCGCTGTGCCAGCAGAGTGGGGTCTGGCTGCAGCCTTCCCCAGCATGATGGTGGTGCTGCCTCTGTGATGGGTGTGCTTGTACTGGTCCCAGCTCAGACTGTCTGTGGGTCCTAGACAGACAGAGCAGGACCAGGCCAGGTCTCTGCTTGTGAGGCTGCACTTCGGACTGTCTCTAACAAGAGCATTTCCTTCTCCTGTAGCTACGCAGCTCCTTCAATAAGGCCTTCAGCATCAAGAAGGGCCCCAAATCGGCCTCATCCTACTCTGACATAGAGGAGATCGCCACGCCAGACTCATCAGCCCCCTCCTCCCCCAAGCTACAGCATGGCTCCACAGAGACTGCCTCGCCTTCCATCAAATCCTCCACATCCTCCTCCGTGGGCATCGACACGGCTGAGTACGTGGGGCCAGGGAGGGCCAGTGGCAGGGGCTGCAGGCTCCCGCCAGAGACATGTGTGAGACCTGGTCTCTCCCTTGGCCCAGGCTCTTCCAGGCCCACAGTGAGGGCGAGCCTGAGAAAAAGGAGGTGTCGGAGCTGCGGTCAGAGCTGTGGGAGAAGGAGATGAAGCTGACAGACATCCGCCTGGAGGCCCTTAACTCAGCCCACCAGCTGGAGCAGCTGCGGGAGACCATGCACAACATGCAGGTGAGCAGGTGATCCTGCCAGCAGCTTGTCTGCTCTCAGTACTGAGGTGTCCACAGTCTCTGCATCCTCACCACTGTGCTGCACCCCAGAGTGCTGCTGGCATCTAGCTCCTTACCCTGTGCCCTACCTTGTTCTGCCCCAGCTGGAGGTGGATCTTCTGAAGGCCGAGAATGACCGTCTCAAGGTGGCCCCTGGGCCTTCAGCAGTGCCAGGTTCTGTTCCCAGCCATATCACGAGCACATTGGCCTCCTCTTCACCACGGCGCTCCTTGGGTCTCACCCTTGGTCAGGCCTTCAGCCCCAGCCTGGGGGATGCAGGTAGGGGTGATAGAGCTGCTGGGAGATGGGGAAGGGCTGGGATAGGGAGGAGTGTGTGTGGTGGCAACATGCCGCTGGTCACCTGCAGTGAGCAGGGGATCTGTCGTGCTGCTGGTGCCACTGTCGGCCACAGCAGGATTTGCCTCCAGCTGGGGATAGCCAGGCCTGGTGGCTTGGCTCTGGCCAGCACAGCCTCACTGCTCCATCCCCAGACGTGTCCCCCATGGATGCTGTCAGCACTGGCACCCAGAAGGATGAGCTGACGCTGCGGATTGTGGTGCGCATGCCACCCCAGCACATCATCAAGGGGGTAAGTGTGGGCTGTTGGGGGAGCCTGACCTGTCACTGTGTCATGGCCCTGACAAAAAGGGCAAAGGATGCTGGATATGGTGCTGCAGCACCACACACTTCTGCCTTGGCTCCTAGGACCTCAAGCAGCAGGAGTTTTCCTTGGGCTGGACCAAGGTGAGCGGGAAGGTAGACTGGAAGATGCTGGATGAAGCTGTCTGCCAGGTCTTCAAGGTAGGAGCAAAAAGAGCACTCTTTAGAGAGCCATCCTTTGACACTGCTCCACCAGGCCTGCTATTCCCTGGCCCAGGCCCTCCCCAGCTCTCTTGGAGCTGCTCTCTGCCAGCCCTCAGGGGCACTGGCAGCCCTGTCCTTCTCCATGTAGGATTACATCACCAAGATGGATCCTGCATCCACGCTGGGGCTCAGCACCGAGTCTGTCTACGGCTACAGCATCAGTCACATCAAGCGGGTGCTGGACACGGAGCCGCCAGAGCTGCCACTGTGCCGCCGGGGCCTGACCAGTGTTGTCGTGACACTCAAAGGTCAGTGTGGCAGAGGGCCTCCATGGCTGTGCCATGTCCCTGCTGTCTCAGGGTGTTGCAGGGTATGAGTGGGGCCCTTAGCCCTCCCCTGCCCACAGGCTTGAAAGAGAAATGCGTGGACAGCCTGGTGTTCGAAACACTCATCCCCAAGCCCATGATGCAGCACTACATCAGCCTCCTGCTGAAACACCGCCGCCTCATCCTCTCGGGGCCCAGTGGCACCGGCAAGACCTACCTGACCAACCGCCTGGCTGAGTACTTGGTGGAGCGCTCAGGCCGGGACGTCACCGAGGGTATTGTCAGCACCTTCAACATGCACCAGCAGTCCTGCAAGGTGAGGGCACACAGCAGGGTCTCTGTGGGCACTGGTGCCATGGTCCCCATGGCCATCATGCCATGGCCCCACACGTGACACCTGACCTGTTTGTTCCAGGATCTTCAGCTATACCTGTCCAACCTGGCCAACCAGATCGACCGGGAGACGGGCACGGCAGACGTGCCGCTGGTGATCCTCCTGGACGACCTCAGCGAGGCGGGCTCCATCAGCGAGCTCGTCAACGGTGCGCTCACTTGCAAGTACCACAAATGGTGAGAGCTCCTCTGCACCCCTCCAGTGCAGCCCCATGGCACAAACATGGTCCCTGCTGCTCCCACTGACGTCACTGGGCTGTGGGGATGAGGCCACACATGTCTGCTGTGCCCAGATCAGCTCTGCCTTGGGAGAATTGACTCAGAGGCCTTTTCTCACAAATCTTGTCTTTGTCACTCAGCCCGTATATCATTGGCACTACCAACCAGCCTGTGAAGATGACCCCAAACCATGGCCTCCATCTCAGCTTCAGGTAGGAATCGTACATCCCTGGGAATCATCCCTGTGGGGGACAGAAGCCAACAATTGCACCTGGGTGTTTCTGTGGTCACATCCTATGGCTGATTAGGACTGAGCCCCCAGACCTGTCACTGCCATCCCAGAAGGACCTGATATTCCCATGCCTCAGGCAAATGCAGGGTGGGGATGCAAGGAGTACCCCGAGAGTGCTGGGGACTAGGGCAGCTTGTGTGGAGACCCAGCCCTGACCACTGGAGTCCTCCCCCAGGATGCTGACCTTCTCCAACAACGTGGAACCTGCCAATGGCTTCCTGGTGCGCTACTTGCGGCGGAAGCTGCTGGAGTCAGACACGGACATCAACGCCAACAAGGAGGAGCTGCTGCGGGTGCTGGACTGGGTGCCCAAGCTCTGGTACCATTTGCACACCTTTCTGGAAAAACACAGCACATCTGACTTCCTCATCGGTACGGCCTTGCCTTACCTTCCTTCTCTGCCCCGGGCTGCAAGGAGCCCTGGGGACTTGGGACCAAACCCTCCCAGAGGAGCCTGGAGGCGCTGATGTGTTCCCTGTGTCCCCCAGTCCCTCAGACCACAGCTGGTGGGTGATGCACACAAAGCGTTGCTCTTCCCTGAGTGGTCTTTGGGAGATGTCACTAGGGGTGTCAGCCAAGACTGCCAGTCCTCCCAGCACCCTTCCCTGGGCATGGAGGAGCTGTGTTTTCCCAGGTGGATCCCCCATGCCTCAGCAGGCTTTTGGGGGATAGATTCAACTTGGCAGCCCCCTTCCTTGCCTGGGAGATGCTGTCTGCCCGCTGTGCAGGCGGAGGGTGCCTAGTCACTATTCCCAAGGGCCTCCTTCCAGCCAGGTGTGCCCACCTCAGTGCTGTGAGCCTCGGGCCCAGTGACTGGAGGAGGGGCAGCCAGCTCCCATTTCCAGAGAAGAGTCTGTCTTCTCCCCACAGGTCCCTGCTTCTTTCTGTCCTGCCCTATTGGAATTGAGGATTTCCGGACCTGGTTCATCGACCTGTGGAACAACTCCATCATCCCTTACCTGCAGGAGGGGGCGAAAGATGGGCTCAAGGTAGCCAGTACTGCTGGCACATGAGAATGCAAACCAATATGGGGTTTACAGCCGTCATTGGGTCGGGGGGAGAGGGGAGGCACTGGGACTGTGGGTGTAGGTGACGTCTCTGTTGATCCCTGTGCCCTGTGGCTGTTGTGGGACATAGCACTATCCTGGGTGGCTCAGGGTGCCACATTGCTGCCACAGGTCCATGGGCAGAAGGCGGCCTGGGAGGACCCCGTGGAGTGGGTGCGGGACACCCTGCCCTGGCCGTCAGCGCAGCAGGACCAGTCCAAGCTGTACCACCTGCCCCCGCCCACCATCGGGCCCCAGAGCACCGTGTCCCCCCCCGAGGAGCGCACCGTGAAGGACACCACGCCCAGCTCCCTGGACTCGGACCCGCTGGTACGCTGGCCACCAGGAGGGGCTGGGAGGAGCTGGTGGCAGAGCAGGGCGGAGCTTCACTTTCCCAATTAATTCTCAGTGTAAAAAGCCTGATTTGGGGATGCAGAACCACTTCGTGCTCCCGGGAGGAGCAGCGGGTGCAGGGTGGTGGCCCTGGCAGGTGGGTGCACACCAGGATACATGGTGGCATACCAGTGAAAGGGCACGACATGACACTCCACGAGGCATCATTTCCACATGCAGAGCCACAGACAGGCACACATGTGCTCCTCCATGTCCTGATGTGTCACCTGGAGAGGCTGCTGGCTGACCAGCACAGGTGATGCCAGCTAATGCTGCTTTGGCACACTGAGTCTTGAGCATTCCAGCTGTGCCCAAGGCCAGATCCTGGCGCAAGGGAGGGATTTTGCAGTATCTCTGGGATTTGCTTTACCCTCTAAGGAGCTTCCCAGCAAGGCTGGTTTGGGAGGGCAAGGAGGGCCAAGTGGCCTCCCCAGTCACATCCTGTCCCCCTTGGGCTCCTGCCATGCTCCTGTTCCTACAGATGGCCATGCTGCTGAAGCTCCAGGAAGCTGCCAACTACATTGAGTCTCCAGACCGTGAGACCATGGTGGACCCTGACCTACAGTCGACTCTGTGAGGCCCAGATGTGCCAGCCCAGGTGGAGGGGAGCTGCTGCTGGGCTGCTCTCCTTTTTCTTTGGCATCAAGGAGTGTGGGGCTGGCGAGCAAGCGGAGAAGAGAAGAGCAGGGCTCTGGCGTGTCCTGGTGGAGCCTGGGGAAACTCGGCACGAATTGCCATCTCTCCTCCCAACCCTGGGGGTAGGAGAATCCTGGTTTCTCTTCTTGGTTTTTTCTGTCTCTATATTGCAAACTCTTGGGCTTTGGGACCAAGGCAACCGCTGAGGCTGAGCCCCCACTCCCAGGAGCTGCAGGAAGGCCCCTACGTGGGGCAGGGACCCCGTGGGAGCCACCTGGGCCACAGCTGGGGGCACAGGAGGAACTGGTGCTGCAGGATGAGCACATGGGCATGAGGGGCTCCGACTCCCTCTGCGCCCACTCTCTGCAAAGCCACGAGAGCCTCCACTGTGGAGCTCCCACCCCGTGCCAGCCAAGGGGAGCATGGCTCTCACTGGTCTGTGTGTGCATTCCCTGTTACACCTGCACGGCAGCCGCTGTGACCAGGACAGCCCAAAAACCCTGCTTTGCTTATTTTATTTTGTTTCCCCCTTCCCCTTTTCCTTTGGCCGAGTCCAGACTTTGCTTTGGTCCTTTTTTTTGTTCTGGTACTTTGTTCTCCTGGCCTGGAGCCTGTGGCCTGGTGCCTACTGCTCCCCTGGCAGCAGTTTCCTTCTCCTTTGGTTTCTTTTGCAGCTGTTGGTTTCACCACTCAAACCACCTCTGTCACAAAACTGGTGCTCTCTGGACGATCTCCAGTTCCTGAACCCACCTCCTGGGGCCATACAGGTTGGCTGAGGTGGGACTTGGAGGCCAGTGTGGAGGCAGGTGGCAGCAGGAGGCTCCCAGAGCAGCCCCTCACGTGGCAACTCCCTCCTTCTCAAAGGCACAGGGCATTGGGATGATGTCTCCCACCAGGCTGGGATGCCACAGGGCATCACCTCTCTGAAGTACTGGGGCATGGGGAGGCTGCTGCTGCCCCATCTCTGGGCAGCTGGATGCCATCCCTGTCCTTTTGGTGGAGAGGGACCTGCCCATTCCCTTGGTGCTGCCAGGCCTGGGGCTGTGGGTCAATGAGCCTGGGGTTGCTCTCCATGCTGTCTGCTCCCCCTGGCCCTGTGCCTTCCTGCAGCCTGGCAGGGTCTGTGTTGGTGCTCTGGGGGCACCTGGGGCTGCCATGCGTCCTCCTGGCCTTATCCCACATTGTCAAAAGGCCAGACTCCATGGAGAGGGTCGGCCCCGGTGCTGCCGTGGTGCCTTAATCTCTGGCCACGCAGGAAGAGCAGACATGGGGCTTGGGATAGTGCTGTCACTGCCTGCTCCAGCTCCAGTGTCCTCTGTCCCCAAAGCCAGCTCGGCTGGGATGGAATGAAGGTGCTGGCACTGTCCAAGCTGGGACTGCTGCCTGCAGCACCCTTGCTGGCCTGTCCTCAGCCATGGCTGCAGGGTGCCCTGCAGGTCCACACCCCCATCCTGTGCCCACTTGGGCTCTGGGAGCCCCCTCCTCCCTGCTGCCCTCCAGCTCGGCCCCCACATTCTTTCAGGGCCCTGGAGAGACATGAGGAGAGGTGACTCCAGGGCCAGATCAGCTGAGCCCACCCTATCCCCAAACTCTGCCAGGCTGGGGACTGGGCAGCCTCAGCCCCCTGTGCTGCGGCTGGTGTGGTCTTCAGGGACGCCTCACACCCCTCTGGAACGGGCATCTCCCGCAGTGCCCTCGGAGGCTGCCGCCACCTCTGCCCTCGGTGCTTTTGGCCGGTGTGTCCCGCCTCGCCGCCCCATGGTGCTCACTTCTCCCACTTCTCCATCTGTCCGACAGCCTCCTGCTGCCGCCAGGGCCGGCCAGCCCGGCCCCTTCCCACGGGGATCTCCAGGATCTCTTCCCCATGCTGGCTTGGGTGTTAGGGCTTTCTGTTCGCCTTCTCTTATGTTGCTGCCGTTGAGGACTCGCTGTACATAAATCCATCGTGGAACGCCCTGTGTGCGTCGGGGGGGGCCCAGCCCTGCGCCTTGTCCCTGGTTTTGGGTTTTTTTTGTACTCTGTGATGACTGTGCTGTGCTGACTTCTTTTCTGATTGTATGAGACTCCGTCCCAGCAGCCGCTCAAGGTCGGCAATGGCGACGCAGCTGTTCCCTCCAGCCCCTCGCACCCTCCTTGGGACTCCAGTGCCCAGGGTGGGAAGGGACTGATGCGCCTCTGGGGCTGCGCTGTGCCCAGGTGCCCTGAGGAGTCCCATGGGAGGAGGGGCAGTCTTGCCTGAGCTTTCTTTTCTGACTCCTCCAGGGAGCCACCCAAACCTGGACCAAACTATAGCCATCCCCCACTGCTGAGCATCCCCTCGCCTGTGTCCTACAGGTTTACCCTGTCCCTCCCCAGGTCGGGGCTGCCCCTCATCCCATCACCTCAGCCCCAGCAGCTGGAGGTGAGCAGCCGGTGGGGCTGTGATCCAGGAGGAATCTCCGAGGGAAGGAGAAGGGCCATGCCAGCAGGTGGGCCCTGTGATGGGGCTTGGCTAGGGGTTATCTGGCTGGAGGGGCCAGGTAGGTCCTGAGGTGGATTCCTCCTGGCTTACACCAAGCACCTCATGTCCCCAAGGCTGGCAGCTGTCTGGGGGCCAACCCCTGCCTGTAGGCTGAGCCCCTCTGTCCCCAGGGAAAGGGTCCAAGGATTGCTCTAATATCCTCCTGCCACCTCCAAAGGTGCCTATCACCCCACAAGGGTATCTGCCGCCTCCAGAGATGCCAGTTGTCCAGAGGTGCCAGTTGCCCTCAAAGGTGCTCATGGTCCCTGGGAGTCCCCCTGAGAGGCTGGAGGTGGGCGATGCCAGCGCCTCGCCCTCCTGCCCCCTCGAGCTGCTGCTGCCTGGTGGCCTGAACGTTACAATTTTAGCTTTTTTCTAATAAACACAAACAACCTTTTTTTAATTAAATAAAAGATGAAATGGACAAATTCCTGTTCTAGATTATCTGTGTAATTGACTGGGTTTTGTGTTTCTTAACTGCATGGTATTCCTGCCAAGGGTTTTTATAGCACTTTTTAAATTTCTCTTTAAGATTTTGGTCCAGATTTCTACTCACGCCTGTCTGTTTTTGCTTTTTTCTTGCACCCTCCACGTTTGTAAACTTGCTCCATTTTATACCTGATGTTGAGACCCAGCCCCACGTTGTATATAGCTGCGGGAACAATCATAGGGAACAAACAAACACCATCTGGACTCTTTCCACGATCAGTTGTTTTTACTTCAAAGAAATTTTAAAAGAAACATAAAAGGAAGCCAGGAAAAGGCTTGAGGATATTCTGAAAAGACAGAAACAAATCCAGCCCTGCACCAAGTCAGCTCCTGCTGCCCACACTGCCCGCACCAACTGGCATGTCTCTTCTCAGTCGTCTGTCTAACACCATTGGATTCAATAAAGTGATCTCCTGTACTGTCGGCTCCTGGTCCGGTGTCTGTGGCTCTGTTCCTGTGTGGCGGAGGGGAGGGCACTTGTACACATCGTAGTATCATGTGATGGTTTGGGTTGGAAAAGACCTTAAACCTCATCTCAGTGGAAGGGACACCTTGCCCTATCCCAGGTTGCTCCAAGTCCCTGGTCTTGATCATTTCCAGGGATCCAGGGGCAGCCCCAGCTTCTCTGGGCAGCCTGGGCCAGGGCCTCACCTCCCTCACAGCCAAAATTTCCTTCCCAATATCCCATCCAACCCTGCCTTCTGGCAGTTTGAAACCATTCTCCCTTGTCCTGTCCCTCCAGGCCCTTGTCCAAAGTCCCTCTCCAGCTCTCTTGGAGCCCTTCTGGGAACTGGAAGGGCCTCTAAGTTCTCCCCAGGGCCTTCTCTCCAGGCCAAACATTCCCCATCTCCTAGGCTGTCTCCAGAGCAGAGGGGCTCAAGCCCTCAAAGCATCAACCCCTGTCCTTGGGAGTTGCCTTTCTGCAAAATATGGGAAGGGAGCCTTAGTAGAAACGCTCCTGGGTTGAAATCTTAGGTGTTTTTGCAGGATGCTGGGAGCAGTTTTAGGGATTGGGCACCTCTCTCTCGAGGTCACACTCCTGTAATGTTTGGAGTGGGCAGAAATGCTCCTGATTTGGAATCTTCACAGTTTAGGGCATGGAAAGCGGGACGTCTCTTTCCTGGGGGAGGAGAGACAGGTTCTACCTGAGGTAAGCAGGGGGGAGGAGGGCTTGGGGTGGGCGGGCGTTGCCAGGGCCTCTTTTGCCTCACCAGGTCTGATCTGATCTCCCATTTGAAAGGACATGATGGTGACAGATGCCACATCACAGGGGGACAGAGGTGGGATGACGTCCCTTGTGCAATTCCAGTCGGTCTGCCCTGCAGCAGAGCAGGCTGGAGGCTGAAGCAGGCAGGGAGAGCCCGGTCTTCCGGCGGCGTCTCCAAATCTGTTTTCCCCTCCGGAGAGCCATGCTGGAGCAGGGACAGATGCTTCAGGAGCAGTTAATTAATGACGGGATGGCGATGAGCTGTAAGAGCCTGCAGTGGCGAACCCAGGGCCAGGAGAGGGCTCTTCCCATCGGCTCCCGCTCCTCCCGCAGGGCGAGTTCACACGAGTTCCTTACGTTGGGCGCGGTCCCGGACACGGAGAGCGGGACCGGTTTTGGTGACGCCCGGCCCCTCGTCCGCAGAGATGTGCCCTGTGCGTGCACCCCGACCTGTGCTGACTCCAAGCCCTGTGCAGGCAGCAGAGCAGGCGGGAGAGGAGAGATGGCGGGAGAGGAAGCAGGGGAGCAGCAGAAGGGTCCCACGCATCGTGACTACGGGAATTGCCACGGCGCAGAGCCAGAGGAATCGGTCCGAGCGATGGGGCGGGGGTGGGGGGGATGCAGAAGGACCACACGGGTATTATGCTGACGCTTCAATTTCAGACGGACTCCTGCGTTTGAGAACATTCAGCCGCCCTTTTCAAGGGTCATGGACGGGGAGGGTCTTTTAGGTTCGGGCAACCAGCACCCCTGGGCGCTGTAGTGGGGATATGGCCCCATGTAGGACCCTGCCCGTGCCCCCAGTATCCGGTGGCAGCTCGTGCCTGTCTCTGTGATGTTGTCGCGGGCTGGTGCAAGGCTGGGAGAGGGTTTTGCTGCAGCAAAACTAGGGTGTGCAGAGGTTTCAAGTGATGAAGCTCCCAGCTGGGCTGGGACCTCAGGATCCCCTCCCTGCTCCCGGCACCACCTCTCCAGAGTGTCTCTGGCTGGAGCGGCTGGAGCAGCCGGTCACCTCCCTGTGTAGTTCAGATGCTCTGGCTACGACACTGGGACCAGAGGCTACTGGAATAGAGGTGGCGGGCCCTCAGGGTCCCTGTCTCTGGCTCATGTGTAGGGAGTAAGGAGTGTCCAAGGGCTCCCGTTCCCACTGGAGATTCCGTTGATGGGAAGGAGACCCCACAGCACGGGCAAAACTGTCCCCCCAATGCCCTCCGCTCCTCACCCGGGCTGCTCACTGGAATCCAGTCAGCTTTTTCCTGATGTTTTGGCTCTAAAACCAAAGCTGGGTTCGCAGGAGCCCTCTGGATCTGGGGGGAGGCACGGTGGAGATGCCACCACCACAGCTACCTCCAGCACCTCTCTCCTGTGGCCGCAGCAGGGACCTAGCAGGTCCCTGTGGGAGTGGTGGCGACAGTGGTGGGTGACAGGCGGGTTGCGATCTGGGCAAGGTCACTGGTGAGAAGAGACCAGTGTGCGTGACCAGTGCGGGATGATTGATGTGAAGTGTTTAGTGCTGGCGCCCAGTGTTAGTGCCCAGCATGAGGTGCCTGGTGGTAGTCCCTGGCGTCAGTGCCAGGTGCCAGCGCTGTGTGTGAGGTGACCCCGACGCGGGGTGCCTGTTCCCAGTGTCCGTGGCTCGGTGCTGATGTGAAGCGCCCGGTGTGAAGTGGAGGTTTCCCCGTGCCCGGTGCCCAGTGTGAGATACCCGGGCTACCCGGTGACAGGTATGGGGTGGCCCGATGGGGTGCCCGGTCCCGATTCCAGGACGGCCGCGGGCGGTGCCGCTCCCGCACGAGCCCCGGTGCGCGCCCCCGGGGGGCCAGGCGGNCGCCCGCCCCACACCGACCGCTGCTCTCCCCGCCCGCTCGGAGCGCACGGACCGCAGCGCAGCGCACCGCTCCCTCCGCCGCCCCGGCCGGTAAGCGCGCCCGCACTCCCGCCGAAGTTTCCCCCGTTGCCGCAGCGGCGCGGACTCTGCGGGACGGGACCTCTCGAGCTCTGGCCGAGTCTGTCCCGGCGCCGCCACCCGAGATGCGACCGTTCCCCGTGGGGTGGGATGGAGTACTCGCCGCGGGCACCGGATAGTGCACCTCGCCGTGTCCCAGTGCTGGGAGCAGGGCAGGCACCTGCGCTTTTCCCGGGAACCCATCCCGGGACACGGGTCCTAGAGCCGCCCAACGCCCGCAGGCTTCCCGTGGGGAGCTGCGCCCAGAAGGCGGCTGGGGACGGAGCCTGGAGGGATGGAGAGGGGGGCGGCCGGTGCTGCAGGAGGCTGCGGAACTGGCGGGGAGCACGCAGGGGCGTGGGGACCCTCCCGAAGGCGTGAGACCCCCTGGGTTTGCGGGGCCACCCCGAGGATGCCGCGCGGTGCCGCCGGGTCAAAGGTGCCCTCTGGGCGCTGCGGGATGCTCCAGCTCCTCATCCCTGCGGATGCCCCGCAGTGGGTGCCCTTAGGGTGCTGGCCCCGGGAGTGGCGGGGGCGTGGGGCTGTTCCGGCAGCACTGCGGGGAACGCACCCTGGTGCTGGGAACCCGGGGAGCGGCATGGCCCCAGCGCGGGCAGCTACAAGCCCCGCTGCACTGACGGCTTCTTCGTAGCGGCCTGGCCAGGAGCCAGCTCCAGACAGACCCTTCGTCTGGATTCCCCCGCCGTGGCTACACCATCTCCGGGATCCTCCAGCACTCCCTACGCTGGCTGGGTGCCGTCAGAGTGCAGCCGTGCAGAGGGGTTCGCTCCGGCGCCGGGGATGTCACACTGGGGTGCCGCAGCCCTTGCTGCGCTCAGCACATCGCTGCTCCCCTCAGCCTAGTTTTAAAGAGTGATCCCAAAGGAGCTCTGCAAATTGCGCAGGGGACAGGCAGCGTTGCAAGGTGACTGTGGCACAGAGGCGGGGTGGACACAAGTCTGTGTCACCCATTGTTTCATGGTCTCCAACTCTATCAGTGCCTCTGTGTTTCTCTCTGCACGGGAGCTCCTTGGTGCAGCGCTCTTCTGTTCTCCCAGTGAGAGCAGCCGGGGTGCTGCGGGGTGTCACCCACTGCAGAGCGTCCGACAGCACAGCCTCTTGCGCTGTGGAGCTGCAGGGCGCTGCTGGACTCCCCGCCTGCTCCTCTGCTGCAGCAAAACTTCAGTCCTGAGCGCAGGCTGGTTGGTACGGAGCTGCTGCTGCAGCGGTGTTACTCCTGCACGCACCGAGCGGCAGCGCAGCCACCGGCAGGAGTCTCCAGCCTGCTGCATTATTCCTCGCTAGCACAGTGCCTCGGCCGCACGCTGCCGAGGGCTGCCGAAGCCCCGGGGCACCCCTGGGGCATTCCCGGGGCTCTTCGCCCTTGCTGCGCCTGGGTGCTTTTGGCCTCAGGGTTTGGGCGGGAGAAAGCGTGTCTTGCGGTGGTCTGTGTGCAGGTGGAGTGTGAGACATCAAGGGGGAGGCGATGCACTCAAGGTCATTGAGGCCAGCAGTGGCAGTGAGAGTCACTTGTGCTGCTCGAGAACAGCACAGCCCAGCAAAGCACCCCAGTGCCCCCAAACCCGAGCGCCTCTCGGAGTGATGCCATGTCTCCTCCTTGCTCATGGGTGTAGTGCAGGAATGGGTCTGACCTTGCCCGATCCCCTGGCACCTTCCCCGGCCTCCCCTGATGAGCACCTCTGCCCTGCTTGCTGGGAGCCAGCCTGAAGCCCCGGTGCCCCCGATTCTGCAGGGCGAGGACACGTCCCTCGCTGCCTGCGAGCCCGGCGATGGCAGCCGTGAGCAGCACCGGCTGCACTGTGTGCTGCCGCCCTGGCTCTGCACCCTGCTGCCCACAGTGCCCGCGGTCCCAGAGGAGGGGGGACACACAAATACAGTCATATAGACCCTCATACATGTACATGGATATATATTATGAATATCTTTGGGGAGGGGGTTTCCAAACACAGCCACTGTGGCATTTGCTGCCGACTGCTCCCGTGGGAGCTGCCTCCTGCTTTATAAGCCCCAGGGGTGATCACTGGGCTAGAGCTAGAGGGCACTCAAGTGAGCCGGGACTCACACTCCCCCGCAGGTCCTTCCTCCAGTTCACCATGGTTTTGGCAAAGTCCCAGCTCTGGGAGCCGGATGACTGCGGCTCCTCATTATGACTGGAATTTCTTCTTCCCCGGGCTGCGCAGAGAGCTGCGAGCTGGCAGCCGTGATGTCCTCCAGCAGGATCAATGCCCAGTGTACAGATGGGACCCAGTGCCCACTGGTTTAAAATCCTGTATTTTTTAATTCCCTACTCCCGGCAGTGCAGCTCGGCACTGTGCCCAGCCGTGCTCCTCCTCAGCCTGGTGGCCACCAGCACCTTCCCTGTGCCAGTTATCTGGAGCCGCCAGTAAGCGCAATCGGCAAAACGCTTTTGCCCTTGGCTGCGGCCGGCCTTTCCCTCCTGGATGAGCACCCTGCTCTTCCCCGGCTCCTGCCTCAGCTCAGCCCCTCCATGAGCTTGCGTTCCCCAAAGCGCTCTTTGATTATTAGCCCTAATAATTGTGTTATCGCATTGACTGAACTGTTTCAGATGCCAAAGCTAATTTTGCTCTTCATGCCTTCCTTCATCAGTAATGGGATTTTGATAACATCACACATCCAAAAGTATTGGATAAACTTGGCATAATTCCCCATTTATTAATTAAACTGTAAATTAGGCAGCGTGCGTCTGGAATCTGAATGCCCCAAACTGGTGTAATTCTGCTGCTGGGGATGGTGCTGGCCCGTTCCTGTTTGCCCTGGGGCTGTCAGCCCTGGGATCCTAGTGTCTTCTGCTGAGTTTGGGGGCTGCCACATCCCAGTGGGACCACCTGCTCCATAGCTTCCTGCATGCTGGAAGTTGTGATGTTTCATCAGATCTGGTGTTTGGAGTAGGAATTGTGTTCTCCCTGAATTTAGCTGCTGGTCAGCAGTCAGAGTCTCGCAGAGCTCCCTGTCCCCCCAGAGTGGTTCTGCTGATGCTGGTGCTTTGGGAGGGGTGACTGCAGCCAGCTCTGGCAGTACCTGTGGCAGTGCTGGGCTGGGCCAAATTCCTGCCATCTGGAGCCACATCCCACTCTCTCACACAGGCAGTTGTCTGACTGTTGCACCAAACCCATCCCCACTGACTGTCTGTGGCCTCACTGGCCTGGAAGGTACTTCTGGCACTGACAGGTTGTCCTTCTCCTTGCGCATCTTAAGGAAAGCTGGTGTGTTTTAATTAATCCGAGGTGTTTCACGCTCCCCAGCTTTTCCCAGCCCTGCAGGGTGCAGCAGACGTGGACTCTGGGCTTGTGATCCCTGGGGATATGGGGAGACCAGGAGCAAAGTTGGCGCGTGTGGCACAAGGTGTAGGTGAGTGCTGTGGCATGCGATGGGGTAGTCCAAGCCCTGAGTCTGGGATGAGCTGGAGGTGGCCTAGGGGGACTGTCCTGCTCCCAGGGACCTGGGGAGCTGCTCTGGGCCCAGGCTGAAGCCATGGGGATTGGGAGTATCTGTGGGCAGCAGGATACCCAAGATATGCCTGTGTGCCAGGCTGCTTTGGGATCAGCAGAGCTGATCTAGCAGCTGACATTCTGGCAGTGCTGGCATGGGATGAGGCATCCTTGACTCCTGTGAGCCTCATGTGGTGCCTCACACCACAGCAATTCCACCAAAACACCATGGAGGTGGGATCAGCCTCCAAACTGCTCAGCATTGTTCCTGGGAGATGCTTCCTACCTTCTCTTGCAGGACTCAGGGTGTCCCTAGGGACATGCTGGGACTGAGGGTTGCTGGTTCTGGGGAACTCCAAGTGGCATCACAGCTCCCACTGGCCTCGAGCAGAGGATTCAAGGAAGAAAACAACCCCAAATTTCAGAGACGTGTGGATTTACAAGCACATGGACTCCCTGTGGGCTCTGTTGCTGTCTTGCTCTGTTCCCAGTAGAGTTCCAGGGTTTTCTCCTGGAACTGAGGCCTGGAAGAGCTGGGTTAGTGCCTGGGATGAAGGTGCTAGCTTATGCCCGCACTGCCCATGCAGCATGGTGGCACCACTGCCAGCAGCCTGGCACAGCCACTGCCTGGTGCTGCAGTGAGCTGTGTGTGTCTGTGCCAGCTCAGCCACTGCTCTGGGCCGTGGGAGAGCCTAGCAGAGACCTGCTGGTGGAGTAGCATGGGCCTGGCCATGGGGGACCCTTGGAAGGGATGGTGACCATCAACAGCAGTTCAGGAACCAGAGTGCTTTGCATCTGGGCTCTTCAGGTTTTTCCAGGGAGGAACAACCTTCTCCAGGATGCAGCAGTTCACGGCTCCTCTATGCAGCCCTGAAAGCGTGTGTTGTTGTGCTTGTGCTGACAAAACACTTGGAGTCACACAGGGATGCATTTCAGAGGGGCTGGGCAGGACAGATGACCCCCCTGTGCTGTTCAAGGGCTGTGCTCATCACCCCACCTGCGCTCCCGGCTCTCCCAGTGACATTTCTCCATCTGCACAAGGTTTATTCATGGAAGTCAGTCCTGTGTCCTGGCCTTGGTGGGCCTTTGTGCCACAACAAAATCCCCTTGGCTGCTGTGGTGCTGTGTCCTTGCTGATCCTGTCACTCCATTCCCTTTGCCACTCCAAATGCCACAAGGCCGGAAGGCCCTGGGGACACAGAGCTCTACTCTGCCTCTGGGCTCTCTGTGCCGTGGAACTGGCAAGCAGCACAAGCATTGCTCCCACAGGCTTCCAGTCCTGGGGGACTGAGCCCAGGCTGACAGGGAGGAGGGGGATGAGCATTGTTGGGAGCTCCCCAGGGATGGGAGATAGTTTTCTGGATTCTAACACCAGCCCATCAAGACCTCATGCTTGGCTGGGAGCTGTGGAGATCTGGAAATGGCCCCTCGTGGCTCATGTCTGCTTGTTTGGCCCATCCATTGAGCTGGGGAGCAGCACAGGGCGTGCACTCCCTGCTCCCGTCTGGGATCGATCCGCCGCGTCTCGGCTCGCTCCCGAAGCCACTTCTGGCTCTTCCCCAGGAGCTGACCTGGCTCCTTTTATCTCCTCCCATGCCGATCTGGTGCCATCAGTGTGGCACAGGGCCATGGCTGGGAGTGCCAGCAGTGTGGCCGTGGTGCCAACAGCATGATAGCTACCCAGGAGGGCAGAACTTGGAACTCTTGGCTGTGTGGTGGCTTCAAAGTGCCAGGGCAGCTCAGCCCATCACCATCTGGTGCCCTATTTAGCTGCTCTCGTGTTGCCTTCAGAGCAAGACACTGCTGCTGTGGCATCACAGTGCTGGGGAGTGGGCTGGGCTCTGGCAGCACCTGGAACCTATTTTTTGGGAGGCTTCTTTGGTCCTTCATGGCTCTGTGTGTCAAGGGTGGACTGCCTGTGCTACCTGGGGTTGGGCTGAGCCTGCTGGTTTGCTGTGGCAGTGGTCAGTGCCATGTGGGGTGTTCCATATGCTCTGCTGTCCTTGGCAACAGCTGTGTCCCCACAGCTCAGGACACAGTGATGCTGTGGTGTCCAGCATCCCCAGCTGCCTTTTCCAGCAGTGCCATGGTGGCACACGGCATGAGACAAAACTCTCTGGATGAAGTGCTGGTGGTGAATGCTGCCTGCAGCATTCCTGTGGGATGACAGAGCAGTGCAGCAGTGATGGGAGACAGTGGGAAGCAGAGAGCCACAGTGGACAGGGGGACAAGGTTCTTATCAGTCCTTTGCTGTTGCCACCCAAATTTCAGGTGGCAGTGGCTGTGGCAGCACCTGCCCTGGCTCCTGGGGGAGCCCTGGCACCAGTCCCAGCTCAGCTCCCTCCTGCCTTTCCTTCCTGGAGCAGCTGCAAACCAGAGCCAAGGCCTGATCCCTCTAGAAAAAGTGGCTCTGGAGGATCAGCACCTCTGGGTGCCAGGCAGGGCTCTGATGTCCAGCAGTGGGACCTTCTCTCCTCTGATGTGGGTGCTGGTGTTGTGGGCTGTCACTGCCCTCATCCCCCATTTCTCCTCGTTGCTGTTCTGATTTTAGAGGCAAAGGCACAGAAAATCCCTGAGCTGCCTCACTGGGCACCCTGGCACTGATGGGTGCCAGCAGTGGTCCCCATGCAGGGAGGTGTCCCCGGGTAGGGACAAACCTGCCATCTCCCTGAGTCACAATGCTTTGGGGGGCCCTGCCATTGCTGAGAAGCACCCCAATACCTGGGGGGTGTTGGCTGGGGTGTTGCTTTGCAGGAGGAGATGCACAGGAGCGAGCAGGGCAGGGTGGAATCATCCCTTCCCCACATTGACCTTTAGGTGTTCATCCAGTGGGAGATTTCTGGCAGCAGGAGCTGATGGTTTGGCTTGGGAACACCACGAGCCATCAATCTGGAACCCAAATGATGGACAAAGGCTGCCTTAAGGCTGCATTTACTGCTAGACCTCACTTGGTTTTGCTGTGAGTAACACAGATCCTCTCTCATAGTCAAGTACTGGCTGCAAAACCACCATCAGTTTTTAATTTTTATTTTACAAGCTCCCCCTTGTGAGCTGGGGGCTGAGTCTTCTTTCTTGAGGCCAGGGCTCCATTACGAGGAGCCCAGATTCTGGCTGTGGGGCAGTGAGGCAGGAGCTCATGCTGAGCTGTGCAGTGTGGTGCCCTCCTCGGATTACTCATCCCTGAGGAAGAGCCTGTGCCTGGGGCTGCTGAACCCCAGCAAGTCGTTATTTTTAATTAGGGAGCTGGTGGGTAATGAGGCTGTGAGTGGAGTGTGTTGTGATGGGGAGGAAGGTGCTGGCCAGCTCTGGTCCCATCCAGAGATGCTGCTGGAGCCTGCAGGATGGGGAGCAGTGCTGGGGGTCCCAGTGAGGTCTGGCGGCTGTCACTGGCCTGCTCAGAGCCAGGGGAATGCTGAGCTTCAGCCCTGCTCAGGGATTTCCTCTCTCAGGGTGCTGCTTCCCGTGCTGTGCCTCAGTTTCCTTTGGAGAGTGGGGGTGTCTGCCCAGCAGCACCCTCTCCTCCATGGATTTGGGGACAGGAACATGTGTCCCTGTGAGGGTGATGTCTCAGCAGCTCAGGTCCTGTGATGCCACTTGCTACTGGAGTGTCCTTGCCCCATCACAGCCCTCAGCTGTAGGAATACTCTCCTCTGAAAAATGTGGAGGTGGGGGAGCAGAGACTCTCCTTGCCCTCAGCACAGTTGATCTGGGTGGGAATGTGGGGGGATCCTGGGGGAAAAAGCTCCCCAGGCCCTGGGAGCTGCTCCACTATCCTGGGTGCTGAGACACCTGCTGATGCAGCTGTGGTGTTGTGCTGGGGCTGGGGAAGGGGCACAGGGACAAGATTCCATGGTTTGCTGGGCTGTTGCAGCATCCCTTTGCACCAGGGTCCTGCAGCATCTCACCACCCAGCATCCTCTCCCCTCCCTCCTCCCTGATCCTTTGGTCTGGTGCCTTCACACATGCTTGCCAGGAATTCTCTGTTAATTAAATGACCATTAGAAGCCAAGTCATGGTTTTACCTTAATTAGAGTCTCCTTTCTCACCGCTGTGAGCTGAAACTCCGGCCCAGCACGTCCCTTCCGAGTCCCGCTCCGTACCGATGGGAGCGCTGGGGAGCCGGGGCCGCTGGGAGCGGCCGGAGGGATGCCCAGGCATTGTGCCAGTGGCTCCGGCAGAGATGGGATCTCCCCCTGCAGCTCCTGACCCCAGAAGCAAAACACCTGTTGGCATCAACATCCAGATGGGGCACTGCCAAATATCTCAGCTGTACTCTGGAATCTCTGCTTGACCCCGGGCTGCACTGCAGGACTGTGCGGGCCCTGTAGTGCCCGGGCTTCCCGCTGGCATTGGGGTGGGAGAGGTCTTACCTTGAAACTGGCTCGGGATTTTCATTCATGGTCATCCAAGCCCAAGCCGTGACACACGGCAGCACAGTTTTGGGGTCAGCTCCTCGTTCATGGAGGTCTGGGGGGTTCCCACATCTCTGTCCAGCAGGACAGCTCAGACCTGGCTTTGCCATCCCGTAAAGGGGCAATAACTCCTCCCTCTGGGCCCTTCCTTAGCTAACGAGCCTCCCCCAGATCGGGGTCTCCCTGGGACACTGCATCCCTCTGGGCTGGGGGGGCGGAGCTGGGACCCCCGTACCCGCCCGCCCACACCCAGCCCATGCTCGGTGAGCGCCGGCTGCTGCTAATTGCTGCCTCAGCCTCATTAATCTTCATTTGTTGCTGTTCCTGCTCTCCATCATCCCCGCGGCCTTCACCTTCCTGGAGGGGGGAGGTTCCTTCTGCCCCTGCAGAGGAGCAGCTGCATTCCCCAGAAGCCCTCCCCGCGATGGGGACTGAGCTCCCTGGGTGCTGCTCAGCTCCAGGGACATCCCGGTCCTTCTGTGCATCCCCGAATTCTCATCCCGGTCCTTTGCAGAACATCCTGGCTGATGAGAACGACTTCCCATTGATTTCCTGCTTCTTCCTACATGGTCCTCAAAGACCCGCAACCAGTGAATCCCCCTCTCCATCCTTCCCCGTCCCACCCAGACAGGGAATACTGCTGGGGCAGTGGATACCCGTGATGGGACCGGCTCTGGAGAAACCCCAAATCCTCTTTTTTGTGCCTGCTGCTGCAGCAGCCTAGGGGGGGCTCTCTGGGATGGAGTCTTTGATGGAGGAGGAGGAGGAGGGATGAAGGGCTCCGGAAGAGGATTTTTCAGTGTCCAAACTGCTTTTCTGTATACAGGCAATGCCCTGGCGATGGATGGGGATGGGATCGCTGGCTCCAGCCTGGGATTTACATCCCGCCAGACCTTGGGGTGGTGCTGGCAAACGGAATGCAGCAAATGGAATACGTGAAAGAGAGGGTGACTCCCCTCCTCTGCTCCCTAAAATCAGCACTGGAGCCAGGGAGGTTTACACAAGGAGGGGCTGGATTGCAGCTCAGTGCAGTTTCTCGGGATTCGGTATCAGCTTTACCGGGGGAGGCGGGGACGGACACCTGGGGCGAGTTTGGGGGCTGAGCTTGGAGGGAGCTCGCTGGATACAGCCCCTGGGGGCTCCTTCTAGGCCAGATGTTTGCAGCTGGGGGACACTGCCTGAGAGGGCACAGGGTAACACAGTGTGGGGTACAGAAGGGTTTTAGGGGCTCTGAGGGTGGTGCAGCATGCAGGTGCATGCATGAAGTGGGGCTGGGGTGATATGTTAGGGGGTCTGGAACGCTGCTGCAGGCACGGGATGTCTTCTGGGGGTGGGGGTGCTGCAGTGGTGGATTTGGGGTGCTGCACTGAGGGGTGCAGGATGAGGCATTGGGGGATGCAGGGGGGGCTGCATTAGGGGAGAAATGCACTGTGAGGGTGATGGGTTTGTTGGGGTTCAGGGTTACACACTAGGGGCAACAGGGAGCAAGATAAAGGCCTGTGGGGGCAGAGATGGCAGCTGGGGGGCTGGGGGGACCCCCCACCACAGGGCCAGTGTAGTGGAGGTGCATGGGTGATGTGCTGCCCTCCTCATCCTCTGCCCCTGTGGGGTCTCTGCAGCAGCTGCCTAGCTGAAGCCCGTCCTGCTCCATGGGGAGCTCCTGGTGGGGTTTTCTTTGTGGGGGGAGGGTGCAATGGGTCCTATAATTCCCACCAACCTGCCCTGATGGGTGCTGCACACCACGGAGGGGCTGGGGATCCCCAGGGACCAGCAAGGCAGCAAGGGGTCTCTTTCTAGCCAGTATTTATTCATGATGCCTTAACCCACACTTGTTCTCCAGCCAAGGACTGATGGAAATGGTTAATTATAACCTTCATATTTTCTTCATGTCCCTAACCTGCGATC